>CM040910.1:13220737-13475241 GCA_023029165.1 Gobiocypris rarus | reverse complement strand
TCTCATGGAAAACAGGATTTTCTTGAAAATCTATGATTTACTATGCAGAGAAAACCCATTCCCAGTTCGCTTAGTACCTTCTGAAAATAAGGCCCAGCCTGATGAACACTTAACTTGGCCAATCAAAACTGAGGTGATTTACATATAAAAGACTAAAAGGTAGAGTAGCAAAAATGTTTAAACCTGAGGGTCAGAAATATGGTTATTGAATGATTTATTATGACTTATTATCAGGGCTTGACACTAATTTATGGCAGTGGCTACCAAGTGTAAATAGCAACTAGATTCAATTTACACTCAGTAAAAATAGCACATTTTCTTAGCAATAGATGATATTTACACTAAGCCGTAGATGCTATTTACTAAGTGAAAATCGTGATATATTCTATTTACACCATGTAAAAGTAGCAGTTCTTTGCAATTAGTGTAAATTGTAATTATATGGAATTTAACTTACAAATTAGTTAAACTTTATTTTCACAGACACATACTATTTGCACCTCAGTATTGTACATTAACAGGATGCAATAATTGTGTAAATGATTATATTTATTACAATTATTAAATGGATGCTGCCTTAATGGGATAATAAAATCCCTCCCTACAACCCAATAAATGCTTTTATTATTATTAAACATTTCGTTAGGCACTTTATTTCCACTTTTAGAAAATTTTCTTTGTCTTTCCGATGTGATATGTGATGGGAAAAGGGAGAGGAGCGTGCTTGACAAAAAGGGGATTCGAACCCAGGTCGATCGCGTCAAAACCTAGATCCTAAAACGTTTTTTGTATTGTTTTGCCCAACCAGGCATTGCTAGGTGGAGCTATTTGCACTTTCACAGGATTTTCACTGGCCACATCAATTCCATGGGATAAAACTGTCATATAGATATTTTTAATATTATCTCTTTGGCAGCAGGTATATTAGGCTGCTGTCACTTTAATACCTGACACACTGATCCATTATACTGTTGTTTTCTTTCTTAACCCTTTACGTTCTCTTAAAACATAACTGACTGTGTTTATGTGAATACTCGCCAAGACTGGCTTTGGGTGTGAGCACAAAATCTGTGAAAATGAGTAAAATGGTGTGCAATATGTATCAGCAACAATATTCATCCGGAGCAAATTAAATGAGTGAGTGAGGGGAGGAGGGTTTGTGTGTCAACTCGCTGTCTCAGAGATAAGATAGCGAAAAAGTGCAGCGCATGTATCCTGTGGAAAATGAGTATTGGAAGCGTTTTAGATATTTCAGTATTGATATGTATTGAAAAATCAATATTTTTGAAAACCCTACATTGCACTTGGTTTATTATTTCAGATGCCTTTTTAAAAGACTTCAACTGAAAACTGTATATATTATATATAAAATTCAACCTGCCCAAAGTGGCTAGTAGGATTGATCGTGTTACACTGCGGAAATACACCCGCAAAACTGCAACACTTACCTCTAAACATTCATGTATGTCCCTTACATATGCCTTTTCTGTCTGTAACAGCTCTGCAATAATAAACCTGCAACAACACAAAACAGAGACGGATTATAGAGACGGGTCTGAACGTGTGAAGTGTGTGTAACCGGAGGCTGGAGGCTGTGTACGATCACTTACTCCTTCTTCCGGGCTGATTTCCTTTTTTCCTCGTTCACCTCGTGGTTGGGGTCACGCAGTTTGACCTCTGGGTCAGTGAGACTGGCTGGAATGATATCCAACTCAAGATCCTTATTATCCTAAAACGCACACACAATCAGAAAAAAATATCAACATTATTATACATTTGAATAAGGTAAGGCATTGCTGGGACCGTGTTATAAGCGCTGGATAGGTACAGTACCTCAGAGCTGATGCCCAGCGCGTTCTCCAGACTGCAGCGGTATTTGCCCATGCGCAGGGAGAAGTCTCTGTAGCGCTTGTCCACTGTCGTCACGCACTTCTTCAGCTCGGTGACGTGCATGTGTCCCTTCTCCACAAAGTTATCTGCCAGCTGGATCAACATCTTCACTTTCTCCTTAGTTTGCTGCATCACACGTGAACATTATGCATGTGAGTGTGAGGTTTGATCATTTTTGCGCAACATATGTAGAGAAACAAGATGCATCTATAAATGTCCCTCAGAGAGCATTACTTGTTTGAAGAGTTCATGTGGCCGCATGTGACGCGCATTAGAGACTAATA
Organism: Gobiocypris rarus; assembly: GCA_023029165.1. Lineage (NCBI taxonomy): Eukaryota > Metazoa > Chordata > Actinopteri > Cypriniformes > Gobionidae > Gobiocypris > Gobiocypris rarus. Next base: position 13,473,067 of record CM040910.1, on the reverse strand, counting down.
TCAAATGGACATGAAAGAGGTGAGGGAAGTGTTTGTGTCTCTGTACCTTGGCAGAGATGCGGAATTCTTCATATTCTTTCAGCAGTTCCTGAGTTTTCTGCACAGAGTCTCCAGGGGACGTGTGAGTGCTGAGATAGACCTCTCCTGCCTCCTCTATCCACTCTAATGCCTGACACAGAGACAGACAGACTCCATCAAATGATCCAGTTTGACACATCACTCAGTTGAAGTGCAGTTGAAGTATTCTACACTCTGTGGATGTGAGGTCTGGGATTCAAACACACCAAGACATCCACCAAAATCACAAACACCCAATAAAAACTTGGTGGGAATATTATAAAAAAGTGAATGTCTGAACAAAAGATTTGAATGCAATTTAATGAAATGAAGAGGTCTCGAGACACATTTAAAAGCTGAACTACTTTTAATTTGACACCGTGTGTCACTTTGTGACTCGCAGTCTTAAAAACACGTCATTCATTGTGCATGCCAATGAAAAACAACTCTGTACTTTGCTGTCAAACACATGTGACCAATTATTAAAAATGATCGCATACAGAATACAAGAATGTGTTCTGTGTAAAAGGTCCCATGTCTACATTGGATAGACTTCCAAAATGAATGGGTGTGGACTGGCCAGTGCTATATTTGATGATATGAAAATAAAACAATTCATAAATTGATTGTTATGCAATATAGTACAATATACTTCTTTTTTTTGTAATGTCTATATACTGTAATTCTTCTGTCTGCCAAAATAATGTCATATCTTTGTGAATGTAATTCTATGTGAATTATCTTGTTTTGGCCAGACATTAATGTGTATATCTGATTAAATGCTATGAATTTGATTAATTAGCAAATTCTAATGATTTCAATTTCAATTTTACTTGATTGACAACCCTATTTTGTTATGAAATGTAAACTTATTTAAACAAGATTTGCAGTACTGTGTCAGGCTTTGTTAATAGAATTGGTTGAATCTGAAATCGCTCCCAATAACCTTAAATAGGGCACTACTTGAGGGGACAGCCATTTGTAGTGGTGTCTGAAACCATAGTAGACGTTATTGAGTGCACTCATTCAATCCCACACTGCACCGCGATAACGAGTGTACAGCCGATATATACACATATATACACGGCTGTCCGAATTCACTCACTTGCTTTCATCCACTCCGTTAAGTGAGCTGTATTAGTGGACTGAAGTAGGGAATAGTGATTGAGGGTTTAGAGGGCGATTTTGATTCAGCCCTAGTGTTTTGGTTTGGTTCTGTCCTGTTCCTGTTTGTCTGTTCCCAATCCTAGTTCCCCACCTGTCTCTAATTCTGTTGATTAGTTATCCAGTTCTTTGTCTTGTGATCTTTTTTTCCTGCTACGTATTTGCTCCTGGGATTTCTGCTATTTCGATTATCTGCTTTGTTTTTTCTTTTTGTTATTAATAAAGATAGCTGCATTTCTTTTCCTCTTCATTGCCTGCCCAGGCGTGACAGAACACATGACCGGATCAAATAGATCTAGCAGCACTGGCCATTCAATCTGAGGACCATTTTATGTCCCTTTATCAAGTAGGGATGTTTGCTGGAGGATTATGTGGAAGACTTTCTTGAATGGTGCCATCAGGTTCACTAGAGTGAGTCAACATTAAAGACATGCTTTTGGAGTTAGTGCAGGGCGACGAAACAGACTTAAGGTTGGATGGGACCATTGGTGGAGGGAGGACTTCAGATGGGACCAGGACATCCATCCAGCAAGACAAGTCCACCATAGGGGTTTTGGGTTGGAACAAGGATGGGAACTGGCGAATCCTAGTCAATAAGCCACTCCTCAGTATCCAACTCCACTAATAATCCCGGGGGGACAAACATAGAAACCAGCTCACACATCTGGTCAGTGGGCATCAACTTTGGGATGGACAAAGCTTCAGGCTCTGGCTCCGGGGCGCCATCGGCTTTGGGTCCATGGCAGGTGTCGGCTCTGCTTCCATGATGGGCATTTGACTCTTGGGATGGGCACAGAGAGTCTGGAGTAGCCGTCCTCCTGAACCTCCCTAACTGTAAAATGGGATCTAGTCATCCACAATGCATATTTATTGTACTTAAAGAATGAGCACCTGGTATTCCCCATAGGCATCTGTCAGAGAGGTGATCATCTCTTTAGTTTGTGATGGTCCCACCCAGCCTCCCTCTCCAGCCTTTTCTTCCTAAGCCAACTTGTTCCTCAGCCCCACCTCTGCTGGCTCCCTTCAGTCCCTTGGCTCCTCCTCAACTCCACTTTGCTGTGCGGAGACGCTTTGGGTCTTCCGGTCTCCAGTTCCACCTTGGCAAAGTGGATCCCTGCCAAGCCATCAATCCACCTCCGCCCTTCGAACAAACAGCTCCACCGTAGCTCTTCGCCCCCTTGGCTCCACCTGGGACCATCATCCTCACAGCTTCGCCAGGCACCCTCGTCCCTCAGGCTCCAACTTGGTAAGTCATCAATCTGCCTACACCACAGGCTTCCAGGCCTTCGGGTGCACCTTGTCCCTCCACTACTTCATTTCCATCCGGCTCCACCTTGATCCTCTGTCCCACCAGCTCTGCCTTAGTCCTCTGGGACCCCTGGCTCCACCTCAGCAGCTCGTTTCCACTGCTGTGCCTTTGTGACACTCTGTGTCTTCGGCTCTGCCTAGGTCTCCAACTCTCCTGGATCCACCGCTGGTGGTCACACCTCTGACTCCACCCTGGCTCCTCCCACCATTGGATTTGCTGTGAGTTTTCGTTCTGGTGGTACTCTGGGTTGTCATTTGGATCCACCCGCCATCAGCTCCTCCCTCCGTCATCTCCACTGGGGTGTTTACAGCTACCAGCCCTGTCTTGGTCACATCCCTCTCCAGCTATATGTCCTCCTCCAGAGCCCCACCCCTCTCTGTTGGGTTTTGTGTGGGGCTTAGGAGTATGCTAGTTTCATTGTGTTTTGATTTGGTTCTGTTCCTGTTTGCCTGTTCCCAATCCTAGTTTGTTTCCACGGTTACTGATTATGTTAAGCACCTGTCTCTAGTACAGTTGATTAGCCATCCTGTGCATAGAGGTTTGTTCAGTTCTTTGTCTTGTGGTGTTTTTCCTGCCACGTGTTTGCCCCTGGGATCCCTGCTATTTGGATTATCATCTTTGTTTTTTGTTATTAATAAAGATAGCTACATTTAGATCCTTTCTTCTCCTCTTCATTGCCTGCCCAGATGTGACACACTGTTTCACATTTCCAATAGCTTTCTACCAAAAACTAAAAATGTAAGTGACATTATCTCTTCTTTCATTTTAGGAGCATTCTTTTATCTTAAACCATACCAACAACAAACTCAGACACACGTACATTTTAAAGAGCACAAAACATGCATGCCCCCAAAGTATATAAACACACACACACACAAACGAGTGTAGTTCAGTGTTGTCACCTGTTTGGCACTGTGTTCAAACACCACATACTGCTGACACTGATCCAAACGCCGCTTCTTCATGGTCCAGAAATGCAGAACTCTGTTTTCCCTCTGTAGCAGTTCATTCAGGATGGCTGAACAAACATGACACAATGCACACACACATGCTTAACATGAATAAAAGAATTACTGGAAAAATAAAGAATGTTTTGTGAGATAAAAGGATACATTCAAAGCTAAAAAACTGCTTAAAAGATGGACACACAGATACCAGATCAGATTATGACATAAATAGGTGTGACAATACAGAGTACAAGCGCTGACCTTTGACCTGTTGCTCAGGACCCCTGCTAGATGATCCCTGAGTGCTGACGTTATTCCGATGGATGTATTTCAGAAAAACCTCAGCATTTCGGCCAAAGTACATGCCTAAAAACACACACAAAAAAACACAGCAGATATTACAGATTCAAAACAGACCCTCACATAACAATGTCAAAATCTTGGACTGAATTTTACTTATCATGATCCTAGAAAGCTAAGGTTCTTGAATATTAGCTTTGTATAAAAATATTATACATCATGTTCTATAAATTGTGCCTGCTCCTCTGTAAGATGCAGGAGACACTTTAGCGATTGTTATTATGAAGCTGAAAACTTCTTCCGGGCTTGTTTGAGGCTGATAGAGAGATTGAGAGATCTCTGTTCGTTCAGTAGTGACCTTTAGAAAAGCCTCTTTCTGCTCCAGGTGTTTGCTGATGAGAGGCAGAACATGATCCATCTCTGCTGAAGATTTATCATGAGCTCCACACCAGTCCTCCTCTCGACGGTACTCCTGCTCCAGACTCTCCAGCACACTACACACCTGTGAATAAGCAATTGGTATGCACAAGGTTTGTGAAGAAAAGCAGGATTTAGAGATTGGGATGTTGTCACTAGCTAGTCAGATATCATATGTCTAAATAATAATAATGAGTATTTCCAATTGAATGTTTATTACAGTTCCTCAGTCTTATTATTAATTCAATTATTGCATATTTTTGTTTTATTTAAAATGATGGGTAAACTATGAAATGAATTTCCAGACTGCCGTTGTAGCAACACATAGAAAGCATGGTTCTTATTCAGTGTGGGAGTTTTAAACCATCAAGGGTCCCCTTGAAGAAGACCGCTTTGCATCTCATAGTCAACAGGTACTTGCTAGTAAAACTGCAAGCCAACCCTTTGAAAAGAAGTACACGTTAGCAAACTTTTAAAAGGAATACTACATATAGATATACTATACTTTAAAGGAACACTCCACCGTTTTTAGAAATAGGGCTTATTCAACATCTTTCCTACATTTAGAAATGTGGGCAAATGCATTTTTTGTTTTAGTTTGGCAGGGTCGCCGCTAGCTTAGCTTAGGATAATGAATGGAATCCTATGTTGCCAGCTAGCATGTCCTGAGTAAAAGTGATAAAAAAAAAAAACCTAATTACTTCTTGTGGCCTGCATATTCACAATTCAAACAGCGATGCAGATTAAGACTAGGCGATTAAAATAACATACTACAGTTAAAATTAATATCAAGCCCGTAACGTGTTTTAGTATGTCAACACATTAAAATAATTGTACTTCTTTAAGGCATGACAAAAGATTATTAACAGAAAATGATTTAAAATGTGCTTCCTAAAACGTATAATTTGAGATTATTACAAAGTGTACTTAAAGGTAGGGTAGGTAAGAATTGGTTAAAAAACTTTTTTTCCAATTTTTTAAAAACTTTCTTTATATATCAATACATAATTAAAATGTAAGTACTCTGAAAAAGAAAGTATAAAAATTGAGTGTCTGTAGACCTCTCACGACTGTTTTAAAGACAGCTCATTATTTCCATTCACTCCACCTTCTCCCTTCTGGGCTCTTTCCAAAGCCACGCCCCCAAAACACATGAATGCGCTCCACCGACCGCTCAGCTGGAAGACGCATTATTCACCTGAGACGAGGAGAAGAAGAAGCGGAGTGCATAGTGACATCATGTCAGAATCACATGTAATAAAAAATCTAACTTTATCAGTATGAATATAAATAAGATGTCTTTTAGTATTCACTATCAAGCTAGAATACCGATAGGCCTACTGGTAAAGTTTAAAATATATTTTTGTTTGATTCGGTAACGAGCTAGTTATATTTATAAGGCAAAGCTAAAAACGCGTAGCATTGATACATGTTTTTCCAATAACATCAGTTATACTGTGATGAAGATGAATTTCGTGTAAGATTCATGTATACGGTGTTTTGCATGTAAGAGTTTCCATGATGAAAGCATTGCTGACTCTGATGAGGACTACACACTCGTCGGCTCGAGGACAAGGCCGGGTCGAGGCGAAGCAGAGGAGGTCGTGCAAGAGCTAGGTTCCGAAGTAGAGGTGCGCATGTGGGCAGATCTTGTAGCAAAATGGGTGGTAGCCATGGTAGCGAGAGAGAGAGTGACAGTCGCACAAGCCAATCACTTGTTTCTGTCCCGAATGAAAATAATGAGCATTGTTTATTGCAGATTAAAAAGTCTAGAGTCACTCGATTTTTATACTCTCTTTTTCAGACTACTTACATTTTAATTATGTATTGACATATAAAGAAAGTTTAAACAAATTTGGACAAAAGTGTTTTAGATAATTCTTACCAACCCTTAATTTAAGTGTACAATTAAAAAACAAGGGCTGCGTCCGAAATCGCATACTCTCTTTCTCTAAGTATTTACTTCACGACCATTAAAAAATGACTTTCTATATAGTATGAGTGTGTGTAGTAGGAAGGTAATCCTGACGTACTACATCCGCCATGCTGTCATTGTCATGTGACCTTAATAATAAGACAATCTCTGATATGCGCACTTCAGAATCTCGCCGGAAGTAGTAGGTCATCCAGGTACTTTTGCCTACTCTTTTATGAGTTTGGACATATTTTTATTGTCACATACTGTTTTTCGCCTACTATATAGCAGAGAAGTATGCGATTCCAGATGCAGCCAAGATGTCATGAAAGTGAACTCACTTTAAGCACACTTCCGTGGCCTTTTATTTGATTAATATTATATTACCTGCAAGTACAGCTTTTTTAAAAATATACTTTTAACATTTTAAGAGCACTTTTAAGCACACTTCTATTTCACAAGGGTAATGTGCCATTAAAACTAATCTTAGGACACTCTACTGTCTTTTGTAGTAAGTCTTCTTGGGTTGTATCAGTCACTGCCCCAAAGGGTCATCTTATCGTGTGTTTCTCAGCACCTGTTCTGATGTCTTGTAGAAGGCCACGGAGGCATTAACCAGCTTGAGTCTATCTTCCATCTTCAGCATTAGCTGCTGCCAATGTACAGCCACCTTCTCGGCACAGCTGCGGATGGCCTCAGGGTCAAAGTGTCCAGCCTGTAACAAGATCTCAGCCTTCTGCTGCACCTGCAGTGCACTCTGATGGGTCTTCTGAAGAGAGTTAGCATGGAACAAAGACTGCAGGGAGAGAGAAAGAGAGAGAACAATCGGTCAAATATTCCTTAGCTCGGAGGATGAGAACAAAATCAAAGAAAGGTAACTGTGATTATGTTTGGTGCGGCACTACATAACCACTATCATACAGTGTTGGACAGTAACGAGGGTTTTATTTCTCAAGTATCTGTACTTTATCAGAAAATATTAGGCATACAGTACATACTGTGCAGCATGTAGTAAGCACTATGCTAATGTTCGATTCTGAACATGGTCTACAAAAAGGAGGATACTGCCTTTAATTTATTAAACTCTTAAATCACACACATTAAAAGAGACAGATAATTCAAAGTAAACATCTATTAGAGTAGCTCATTTGAGCATCTTTAACAGGACATTATCGAGTAGAACCTCCTACCCCAGACTGCTGACAGCTTTAGGTTTTCTACAGCCAAACACGGGTCTGTTTTCTATCTGCTGGCATTGTCATGTAGGAAAAAATAAATCTAACTTTAATAGTCAGCGACAGACATTTACGAGCAGAGTCGAGCAGGTAAAACCTTGTCCAAAGCAGGAAATAGAGTCTGATATCAAATCCTGTGATACATGACATGACTACTGTACTAGGAGCTACAGACTGCAAATTTAATTCCATCGCTTCGCTTTTCTCAGGCGAAAATATCTAACTGGTAAAATTGTGTTTAGAGTGAGTATTATTTGTCAGAATCTGGGCCTTAAATATACTGCGCCGAGGTTACCTAGAGCACTCGAATGAAAAAGCTGTGAATTGCAGTAAAAACTATGGAGCAGCTCCACTGGGAAGACGTCTGTGAGCCTGTTTGAAATATTCTCAGAGTAATGACTTCCATACATCTCTGAGTGTTAACCTGTATGCTGAGAGCAAAGAGAATGATCTGGTGCATTTCTGCTTTTGACTAAAAGAGAGCAGAGGAGGTCGGCGAATTAGGGGGAATTCAGGTTAGGGTTGCCACCCGTCCCTTAAAATACGGAATCCCGTATTTTATAGGCCCACACGTAGTTCAATAAACAAATACGGATTTTGCAGTGTGTAGAATACTGATAGCAAATATAAAGATATCCATTTGATGATAAGTAGTACAGGAACTAATTTGTGCGTGATTGCTTTAGCGGCTTTGTTGCCATAGAGGCGGAGTCTAGAGAAGATGCGCTGTGCCAGTGTGCCTGTAAACTTGCGTGATTTTTAAAAACATGTCAAGCTTGCGTCGGGGGTGGGGGTGGGGTCGTGTAAATGGGTGTCCCTTATTTTGGCACACTGAAGGTGGCAACCCTAATTCAGGTTGATTGAGACACTTTAAACATTTTCCATGACTAAAATGACAATGACGAAAAAGATGAGATTAAAATGTAGTGAAAAAATAAAAATCTGTCTTTGTTTTTTTCAAAAGAAGAGGAGACAAGATATTACAGATTGCTGTACAAGCGCCTCTCTTATGCCTGCTTTAGACTCCAGCAATCTTATAAGATCATTACAAATCACATTGTACGACATGGATCTAATAAACTTGGGTAAACATGTTATGTAGACTGTACGACACCTTTTGAATTTTGAATTGTAGGCTATGACACAAGTTTGTATAGAAGAATAAAACATCATCAGTATCCACATTGTTCCGCAAAATCACATCTATGTCCAGCAAAAGAGCAATAACCAGATGGTCACCCTAATGGGGAGGGAGTTTGGATATGCCTACATAATACATCAATCTATTCCTGTTTTTTTTCCCTTCATATGGCCCTTAAAACTGAACAAGAGAGATTAAAAAAGAGAGAGAGAGAGAGATAGGGCAATGGACTTAAAGGGTTTGTTCACCCAAAAAAGAATTCCAAACCTGTAAGACTTTCGTTCATCTTTGGAACACAAATTGATGAAATCTGAGAGATTTATGACCCTCTGTTGACAGCTACGCAACTACCGCTTTGACGCTTCAAAAAGTTCATAAAGAGATCAAAAAAGGAATACATATAAATTGAGTGGTTTTGTCTATTTTTAAGTGGATATTTTTCCACTTAATGTGATGAACAGATTTCATTTAGGCTTTTATTCACATATAAACATTGATCAGCGAACATAAACAGAAGCTCAAACAAACCAGCTTGTCATGCCAGAACAAACCTCAAAAAAGCTCAAACGTGCTGTGTAACACTAGAATGAACCTCATTGGTTCTTGCTGAAGCTCAAACGTGCTGTGTAACATTAGAATGAACCTCATTGGTTCTTGCTGAAGCTCAAACGTGCTGTGTAACACTAGAATGAACCTCATTGGTTCTTGCTGAAGCTCAAAGCGTGCTGCGTAACACAAGAATGAACCTCATTGGTTCTTGCTGAAGCTCAAACGTGCTGTGTAACACTAGAATGAACCTCATTGGTTCTTGCTGAAGCTCAAAGCGTGCTGCGTAACACGAGAATGAACCTCATTGGTTCTTGCTGAAGCTCAAACGTGCTGTGTAACACAAGAATGAACCTCATTGGTTCTTGCTGAAGCTCAAATGTGCTGCGTAACACAAGAATGAACCTCATTGGTTCTTGCTGAAGCTCAAACGTGCTGTGTAACACTAGAATGAACCTCATTGGTTCTTGCTGAAGCTCAAACGTGCTGTGTAACACTAGAATGAACCTCATTGGTTCTTGCTGAAGCTCAAACGTGCTGTAACACTAGAATGAACCTCATTGGTTCTTGCTGAAGCTCAAATGTGCTGTTTAACACTAGAATGAACCTCATTGGTTCTTGCTGAAGCTCAAATGTGCTGTGTAACACACAAGAATGAACCTCATTGGTTCATGCTGAAGCTCAAACGTGCTGTAACACAAGAATGAACCTCATTGGTTCATGCTGAAGCTCAAACGTGCTGTGTAACACAAGAATGAACCTCATTGGTTCTTGCTGAAGCTCAAACGTGCTGTGTAACACACGAGAATGAACCTCATTGGTTCTTGCTGAAGCTCAAACGTGCTGTGTAACACAAGAATGAACCTCATTGGTTCTTGCTGAAGCTCAAAGCGTGCTGCGTAACACGAGAATGAACCTCATTGGTTCTTGCTGAAGCTCAAAGCGTGCTGCGTAACACAAGAATGAACCTCATTGGTTCTTGCTGAAGCTCAAACGTGCTGCGTAACACAAGAATGAACCTCATTGGTTCTTGCTGAAGCTCAAAGCGTGCTGCGTAACACGAATGAACCTCATTGGTTCTTGCTGAAGCTCAAAGCGTGCTGCGTAACACAAGAATGAACCTCATTGGTTCTTGCTTAAGCTCAAACGTGCTGCGTAACACGAGAATGAACCTCATTGGTTCTTGCTGAAGCTCAAAGCGTGCTGCGTAACACAAGAATGAACCTCATTGGTTCTTGCTGAAGCTCAAACGTGCTGTGTAACACTAGAATGAACCTCATTGGTTCTTGCTGAAGATCAAAGCGTGCTGCGTAACACAAGAATGAACCTCATTGGTTCTTGCTGAAGCTCAAACTTGCTGTGTAACACAGAATGAACCTCATTGGTTCTTGCTGAAGCTCAAACGTGATGCGTAACACAAGAATGAACCTCATTGGTTCTTGCTGAAGCTCAAACGTGCTGCGTAACACAAGAATGAACCTCATTGGTTCTTGCTGAAGCTCAAACGTGCTGCGTAACACAAGAATGAACCTCATTGGTTCTTGCTGAAGCTCAAAGCGTGCTGCGTAACACTAGAATGAACCTCATTGGTTCCTGCTGAAGCTCAAAGCGTGCTGCGTAACACAAGAATGAACCTCATTGGTTCTTGCTGAAGCTCAAAGCGTGCTGCGTAACACTAGAATGAACCTCATTGGTTCTTGCTGAAGCTCAAACGTGCTGCGTAACACAAGAATGAACCTCATTGGTTCTTGCTGAAGCTCAAACGCGTGCTGCGTAACACGAGAATGATCCTCATTGGTTCTTGCTGAAGCTCAAACGTGCTGCGTAACACAAGAATGAACCTCATTGGTTCTTGCTGAAGCTCAAACGTGCTGTGTAACACTAGAATGAACCTCATTGGTTCTTGCTGAAGCTCAAAGCGTGCTGCGTAACACAAGAATGAACCTCATTGGTTCTTGCTGAAGCTCAAAGCGTGCTGCGTAACACGAGAATGAACCTCATTGGTTCTTGCTGAAGCTCAAAGCGTGCTGTGTAACACTAGAATGAACCTCATTGGTTCTTGCTGGAAGCTCAAAGCGTGCTGCGTAACACAAGAATGAACCTCATTGGTTCCTGCTGAAGCTCAAGCGTGCTGCGTAACACAAGAGTGAACCTCATTGGTTCTTGCTGAAGCTCAAAGCGTGCTGCGTAACACTAGAATGAACCTCATTGGTTCTTGCTGAAGCTCAAACGTGCTGCGTAACACTAGAATGAACCTCATTGGTTCTTGCTGAAGCTCAAAGCGTGCTGCGTAACACAAGAATGAACCTCATTGGTTCTTGCTGAAGCTCAAAGCGTGCTGCGTAACACAAGAATGAACCTCACTGGTTCTTGCTGAAGCTCAAAGCGTGCTGCGTAACACAAGAATGAACCTCATTGGTTCTTGCTGAAGCTCAAAGCGTGCTGCGTAACACGAGAATGAACCTCATTGGTTCTTGCTGAAGCTCAAACGCGTGCTGCGTAACACAAGAATGAACCTCATTGGTTCTTGCTTAAGCTCAAACGTGCTGCGTAACACGAGAATGAACCTCACTGGTTCTTGCTGAAGCTCAAAGCGTGCTGCGTAATACAAGAATGAACCTCATTGGTTCTTGCTGAAGCTCAAACGTGCTGTGTAACACTAGAATGAACCTCATTGGTTCTTGCTGAAGCTCAAAGCGTGCTGCGTAACACAAGAATGAACCTCATTGGTTCTTGCTGAAGCTCAAACTTGCTGTGTAACACGAGAATGAACCTCATTGGTTCTTGCTGAAGCTCAAGCGTGATGCGTAACACTAGAATGAACCTCATTGGTTCTTGCTGAAGCTCAAGCGTACTGCGTAACACAAGAATGAACCTCATTGGTTCTTGCTGAAGCTCAAAGCGTGCTGCGTAACACAGAATGAACCTCATTGGTTCTTGCTGAAGCTCAAAGCGTGCTGCGTAACACTAGAATGAACCTCATTGGTTCCTGCTGAAGCTCAAACGTGCTGTGTAACACAAGAATGAACCTCATTGGTTCTTGCTGAAGCTCAAACGTGCTGCGTAACACAAGAATGAACCTCATTGGTTCTTGCTGAAGCTCAAACGTGCTGCGTAACACTAGAATGAACCTCATTGGTTCTTGCTGAAGCTCAAAGCGTGCTGCGTAACACAAGAATGAACCTCATTGGTTCTTGCTGAAGCTCAAGCGTGCTGCGTAACACTAGAATGAACCTCATTGGTTCTTGCTGAAGCTCAAAGCGTGCTCGTAACACAAGAATGAACCTCACTGGTTCTTGCTGAAGCTCAAACGTGCTGCGTAACACGAGAATGAACCTCATTGGTTCTTGCTGAAGCTCAAATGTTGGATGTCATGCAAACATTCTTGAGCTTAAGTTTACCACAACTGATGTGTTGATGAATGTTTATATGTGAAAAAAAAAAAAAAAAAAAATGTATACTAAAATGCTCAATTCAAATGGATTTCTTTATGAGCTTTGTGAACAATCACTGTCCCTCCATTGAACAAGATGAACAAAAGATGAACAAAAGTCTTGCAGGTTTGGAATGACGTGAGGGTGAGTAATTAATGACAGAATTTTCCTTTTCCTTTATCCCTTTAAGCAATTTCACATCTACTTGCTGAGATATCTGACAGATAAAAGTTGTATAAAACTGTTCAGCATGTCCAAAGAGAGAGAGAGAGAGAGAGAGAGAGAGAGAGAGAGAGTCTGTGTTGTGTGTTTACCTCTATCGCGAGCTGAAACTGTTCATGTTCTCTCTGTAGTTGTTCGGCCTCTGACAGTGAGCTTGCGTTAACCATACTGGCATCCAACATAGACTCACGTTCTGAATCCAACCCAGGACCTGAACAACAAGAAATACAACAAAAGCAAAAAAAAAAACTAAAGCATTAGCACTGAAACACACAGTAGCAATACAACCTCATTAAATAAATCTATCTACTAACGCCCCTTGAGTAAAAGTAGTACACTTTATCATAATTTGAAAAAATAGTATATAGCTAAAAAAATATATATAAAAAAAAATGTTTTCATACACTTCATTGCATTTTAATTGCAATTACAATAAAAATGCATTTACATTTATATTAAAAGGAATTTGTTAGGTGGACTTCAGTACACCTTGATATCCGATATGTAAGTTCATAATTAGTTCTATTGTGTATGAAATATGTTTAAAGTGTACTGCCGAATGTACTGACAAGCATGTAAGTAAACTAAAGCACTTCATTGTCATTTCTATTAAAGCTTGTCATGCATGTAAATATATTTGTAATTAAAACATTTGAAAAGATGAAAAATATTGAAAATTATGAAAAATATTAACTTTAAATGTAATCTAGCTATGTCAGTCGGTCTGTCTGTATATCTACCTGTCTAAAAAACATTCTCAGAATTGTGAGAAATAAACTTGTAATTGCAAATTATAAAGTCAGAATTGCGAGATATAAGCTCTTTTGCTAGGTTATTTCTCACAATTCGGACTTTTTTCCTCACAATTGAGAGTTTATTTCATGTCATTCTGAGAAAAAAGACAGAATTGTGAGATAAAAAGTCGCAATTACCTTTTTATTTATTTTTTATTCAGTGGTGGAAACAAGCTTCCATAATCTATCTATCTATATATCTATCAACTGTATGCGTATCAAATGCACTCAGCAGTGCTGGGTAAAACACATGGAGTTGAACACAAAACAGACAAGATGCAGTTTGATATTTACAATTAAATCCAGGAATCCTCTGTATGAAATACCAAACTGATCTGAATATTGGCACCCCCAGTGTGCAGTGATATCCTGAGGAGACTCAGCAGAATTCATAATTCCCTGTGCTCATTTCTCTCCATTAGCGCTTGTAGCGGCAGACGCTTTAGGGCTGTCCCTGGCGACAGCACTTTGGCCCTCACTTACGCTCCGAATGAGATTAGCTCTGAGAGACACACTGAATCAGCCATCACAGCCGGTTGCGTCTCTCTCCATTGATTATCAATCAGAGGAAGTGCCAGTGACAGAGCCAAGAGAGCACCACACGAGACTACAGTGTGTACAAGAGCCCAGGACTGTGATAGATCAAGAACATGAGATACAACACTCTTTTGCTTCATACAGAAGAGCAATTTAAGATGACTCTGAAAGTGTGGGATTATGGGTAAGGGGAAAACATCTACATTTCTGTTTTTTTTATTTGTGGTCATCTCTGGTCCTGGAGATGTCCCAACAGTACTCATTTTGGACTTATTTCAGGTCTTGGAGTCTCTAGCAATCATCTGATGAGTTGAACCAGGAACACGCATAGTACAAAATGGGCCGTGTTGAGATACTCAAGGGTCAAGGATAGAAACCCTGCTATATAGTATGGACAGCGTGCTAAACAGAATATATCTTTGGGATATAATTTACAGCTGTGATTCTGAACAGCTCTTTATCCCAAATACCACAGTAAGGATATGAAGAAAACAGAAGACAGCAGGAATCAGTTTCATTGATAAAGTTTCACTTTTGGCCCTGTGATGGATAAGCAGATCGACAGACAGATCCATGTGAGAGAGTGTGTTTTACCTGTTTAACCTCCGCCTGTAGGTGGCGTAGCTGCACACACTGCTCCAAGCGTTTCTGTGTGTGTTCAGCACTCACGTCCAGCTCATGCTGTTTCTCATGAAGAAACTCCAACAACTCCTGAACTTGAGTGGCCAGATCCACCTCCTTCTCCCGGTCAACTCAATACCTGCATATCACACACAAACACACTTCTGTTTATATTCCTGCTGAATCTACAGTATCTATATTGTCTGAAAGAACGTGTTCACAGCTCAACACCACTGGGTGGCAGTATAGCAGTGTTCTCAGTATCTACAAACCGCTCTCTATTCCTAGATTCGTAGATCTACACTCAAGGGCAGTCAGCAAAATAAACCCCACCATGTGTGAAGTGATAGAGTATAACCAGGAACAAAGATCAATTAAACAATTTAGCATTTTTATAAATTTTTATTTTTATGTTTTATTCTGTATGATTAATACGATTGTTTTCTCATGGGAACCTCAATTTATTTTTGTGACATGAGTCAGGGGGCATTCAGGTGTAAGTCCCCACCGTGATAGAAAAACATGTATACACACAAGTACACAAGCACACACACAAATTAAAAATATCATCATTCTAACATTTTTTCTTTAGATTTTGGGGTGAAATTTAACCCATTGGTTAATTAGTGGCTAGTTCACTGAAAGAATATTCCAAATAAATCAATTTGGTCAGTTTGATTTCTAAAACTACTAATTACTAGAGCTAAAATATAAAATTGGTAAGTTTATTATCTAAACTAAAGAAATAAATACCAAGTTCTGTCATGAAACTCTAGATGGCGCAGGCTTATAGGTCCTTAACTCATTTGTTAGTGATCACATTGTCATCTACGAGGTTGAATGACTTCAGATTTTTATAGTTGACATTAATGTGATGAAGGTCAATGTCGACTCGTCGCTAATGACGTTATTAATGAAAAATAAGCCTGAACCTCGAGCGTGGGTTTTCTTGTGCACAGGACAGCTATGGCATATGACAAGGTTATTGCTCCAACAGTTTTTTATCAGTTCTTTTGTCTTTGGGTCGTTATATGAATGCAATAGTGAGAGAGAAAGCGATTTAGTGTGAATTAATTCTACCTGGCAGCGTCTCTCTACTAATAGTGAAGCTGTGGGTTTTAGTTACAAAGAAATATATGCTAGAGCTTTTCAGTTTCTAAGCTATTTTATTGATAAATCACAGAACAGCGTTGACAATACATTTCTGCGTTACAATGCAGCAGCGCATTCGTTTAGAAAGGCGATTAACGTACGCATACAATAAGCTGTTTAAAACATGCATTCACCCGATCAATTTTGAGCATATTTGTCATTTTAACTGTTGGAAATGAAGCGTGTCAGGAAATGGTTTATCCTGTTGCGCCCTCTATAGGCCAGCGACTAGTCGACGTCAAGCTTAAAGCGTCATGACAGAGCATTAAAGTCGACTTTCAGAAACCCTCCACCTTCCCCAGCTCCACCTGTATAGATCTGCTATGGGTATTATTTCATGTGTGTTATATGTGCAGCAGCAGCAGCATGTCTTACACACTCACAGCAGCATGTTTGTGAATATTTTCCCAGTAGCAAGTCTCTGTACTTGCTCTGCAGCAGCGTAGCAGATCTATTCCACCAAGACCAAATATATTAACATTGCCATATCCATTACCATGCAATTTGTCATGACAAAACTAAATAACGAACAGTTGATATGTATATAAACCTTCTACTAAAGCTTAATTCAGTCATTTTCTATGTTGTCCCAGCAAAATCAGACACACCCATCCATCGGACATGCAGGCATGTGTGAGAGATCGTCACAGTAATGTCTGGAACAGACGGTGTCCAAACCTCGAACAGAAGACAGTGTCCTCAGCCAAGACCCATATGTGTGAGAGAGAGGGGGGTGAGAGTTGGGTCAGCAGTTTGAGGAGAGGAAGTCTGTTTCCAGTGTTAAAAATATCTGTGAGGCACAGAGCTGGGTATTGGGACGATAGGAAGATAAAAGCAGAGAGGAAGAGCCATGTGTGTTGAAGACAGACAGTTGAAGAGATGGGTGACATAAGTATTGGGTGTTGTTTAGGCTTGATTCTTTTTATTCAGTTCTTTATATTGAAATGAAAGCTTTACTGAGCATCATCAGTGCCGCCCATGTGTCTGGGGACCGGAGATCACAGCACAGAGGAGGCTTAATCCTATTGGTCCATATTGCCTTGTCTCTGTAGACTGCCATGTATTAATGATGCTGCCAACTGACACATCCTCTGTGCTGCTCTTCTTTCTCTCTGTCTGTATCTCTCCTCTGCACCTATTTCTCTAGTAAATACAACTGATCTCATGTATTGAGTTCCTATTAATTTGGAGGATCTGATTTGTACAAAAGCATTCGATTTGTAGGTAAAACATGACCATGAAGGTAAACTAATCACCAGCTTGAGCAGAAATTTACAAATTAGATTGTACGAATTGTATGAAATCATTCACAAAAAATGTAATTGTCATGAGACTGTTGATGACTGATCAAGAACCTTTGAGACTGTCTCTTTAAAAATTAAAAGAGATGCATAGTGCTGAACTCCAGTCAAGCTGGTCACAATGACAATAGTGTGCATACTGCATACTTATTATGATTATTAGTGTAATCTGCAGGCAGCCCAAAAGATGCCCTTTGATGTGATTTTTATTGAGAAAAAAATGTAATGCTCTTAATAAAATATGAGAATTGCCTCAATTATGCTTTTTCAAATATTACTTTCCATGCAGTGTGTAATATTGCTGTTTGTGAGTGTAAAGGTCTGTAAAGTTTTAAAGATCAAAGTGCATGATAAATAAAGTTATGGCCTCCTAAAATAAAATAAATTCTGAACTGCTGAAATGAGTAGTCAGCAATTCCAGTATCACTTCCTGTTATATACCCACAAAACATTGTAACAAATTTGCATAATGCCAGACTATGGTCTTCATTGGTTGCCCGCAAACAGCGTCTACTTTGACCAAGCGACAACCTCCCGCGGTCTCTCTAGAAGCCAATACGGAAGTGACTAAAAATGCAGTTCATCGACTGGCCACTAGAGACAGGCTCCAGAAGGGAGCAGAATCTCATTGAGCCCCATGATAAAATGTCCAACTTTACAGCAGAGGAAAAACATGTTTACAGCCTGGTCCAAATTTTTGTTTCGGTCTAAATGGCTAATTTTGCCATTCATGACAACTGTGAGGGTGAATTTTTATAACTCATTAGTTTACATTATATAAAGTCATAAAGTTCTGCATAATTAAGGGCGTGGCCACTTTGAGTGACAGGTGGGTAACCATTTATCTGTTGTCTGTTAGTCATTGCGTCACCTCAGCTCCGCCCACGTCCCGCCTCTTTGCCCATTTTCAAAATCACTTTTGCGCACTTCAAAAGAATGAGGATTCACGCTGGAATTGATACAGAAAAAAGGCAGTGTTACTGTTTGTTTCACCATGTATTAAGCCCTGAGGAAGCCTCTGGTGCTGAAACTCAGATATGGTAATTGCCGCTTTCCGACACACGCTATAATTGGTCTGGGCGGACTGGGCCATCTGACCAATTAGAGCAGAGTAAGCTTGTGGAAAGGAGAGGTTTAGAGAGACTGAGGGCCGTATTTTAATGATCTGAGCGCATGGTCTGAAGTGCAGGTGCAGGCATGTCCGAATCCACTTTTGTTAGTTTAAAGACGGAAAAAACAGACGGTGCGTCAGGCGCATGGTCCAAAAAGGTTGTACCTAGTCTCTTAATGAGTCATAGGTGTGTTTTGGATGTAATGTGCAATCAGAGTCTCATCTCCCATTCCCTTTAAAAGCCAATTGCACTTGCACCATGCGCATTCACTATTTACATGGTAGGATTTGTGAGTGGAAAGACTGAATGCTTCTCCAGAGAGGAATCCTTTGTTTTTAATATTAAAAAATTGTTTGTGTGCTGCTGCGCGTCCCTGTGTGTTTAATAAGCAGAGTATACGTGCGTTGTGCACCCGCCTATAGGCTCATATTACTAACACGCCCTTTAAATAACACAAAAAATACTGCGCTATTGACTTTAGAGCAGGTTTTTGTTGGTCAATGGTGCAGTCGTTTTCAGTTCCTCAAAATAGAAACACACCAACACACTTGGTTTTCAGACCAGCACGCCCATGGGCGATCAGATGGGCATGAGTGCGTTTGCTATTTAAAAAAAGTGGCGCTGGACGTGAAAATGATAACTGTGTTGGAGTGAAACTAGCTAAAAACACTTGCGTCGCGCCTGGTGTCACATTGCAGCGGATGCGATGTGCTCTTTAAGAAATTAGATGATGTGCAATGTATATTATGAGAAAAAAAATTTTTTTGCCATTGGATGCACGTAAACCTATTGTAAAAGACAAAATTAGGAACCTTTAAAATAGCATAATAGGGACACTGTAAGATAGATTTTTTTTCTAGAATTGCATTTAGGATTTTTTAAAAACTTATTTCTTAAGAAGATTTTTGCAGCCCCAGGTCATTTTAGAACAGACTGTGAGTGTGAACTTCTGGGTACCAAGAGTACAACAACTTGTGACTACCAGCGATTTAATCTCTGTCAGCGTGAAAGCACCTGTACTCTTTTTATCTTCCTCTCTCTCTCTCACCTGAGGCTTGGACCTCCATGATGTACTGATGCAGGTCTTGACCTTGCTGCATAACCTCATAGGTCATGTTGTTCATGGCCAGTTTTCTCTCAGCGTGCCGCTGGAGTCTCTGTTCGGCCAGACTGGGTTCTTCTGCGGTAAAGTCGTTTAGCTGTCGAACCAGGTCCTCATTCCACGCGTCTAACTCCGCTGTTACCTGAAGGACAGGAAGGATAGTTAAACACATTATCTTATCAATTATAAATGAATTACTTCAGTCAACAAATATATTTGTTAATGTTTTTTCCATACAGATGAGTACCAGGAAAACAATCAATGAGTACCTCATTGAACAAAAGACTTTCAAAGTGGTCATGGGATGAGAAATCAAATTTCCTTGATCTTTTGACATAAAATGTCTTTGAACCATTAAAACATGCTCATTATAAACAAAGCATTTATTTAGAGTCACGTTGAAATTTTAGTTGACAGTATTTTTTCATGAAATATTGCATTAATATATAATTAATTATATTTATTATAAATGATTTATCAGTGCACATCATTCTTTAAATTCATGTGCCCTCATAATCTTTCACTCATATGAGATCGCAGCAATAGCAAACCACAACCATTCAATGATCCAATTCCACATGAACAAAATCAAGTCCCGCACCATAATTTTTTTTCTTGTTTGAACATACTTCATTTGTTAAAATTTGAATGTTTTGTGGCTTCAAATGTATCATATTTTATACTTATAGTCGCTAGTTCTATAGTCAATTTTATAATTCACAATGCTTAAGGAGGTATATTTTTTCATATCAGAGACAGTTTACTGAACTATTTACTGAAGATTTAAAAAAAAAAAAAAATCTTTATGGAGAAAATGATTTCAAATATACTAACACTAGCATGCAAACACACTGTCTTCACCTCAATGGTGTACTGCTCAAAGATGCGCAGTTGCAGGAAGATGTCAAGTTTGATCTTCCTCTCGTGGAAAAGTTCCTCCATGTGGCCCTGCGCCTCCTCTAGCTGCTGTAGGACGCCCTCGATGTGAGCGATAGAGCTGGTGTGAGGCATCTTATTACTGCTCATTGCTGAGTCTCTGTGCAACACAGAATTAATGTGTTAAGAGTTTGATTTAGGGTTAGTCTAGAACTAACAATTTACAATTACAATTAGCTTATATTAAAGGAATATTCTGTGTAAAGTACAACTTACTTTACACAGAATATTCCTTTAATATAAGCAAACTTACTATAAGTTAATAAACAACATTTGTGGCATTACGTAAATTACAGACAATTATTTTAACTTGATTTGTAAAATCGAATGAGAAACACGTTTACACTAATATACTTGCAACTGATGTATGACAGACTTTTCACACACACACTTTTATTTTTTAAATCTCTGGAATTTTCTGTGGGCCTTAATACAACTTTACACAGATGGCTTTGGTAAGTAGTCACACCAGTATTAAGCCAACACATGTAATGTTTTAGTGTTATGGGTATACTTTCAAAACAGTGTTATAGCTGCATATATTTTAAACACTTATTCAGAGCTGCATTCTTGCAATTTAAGAACAAAAGCAGTAGATATATTCTGGTAACAGGACATCCATTAGACATTTCATTTAACCCTAAAACACAATGCAATGCGTAATTCAAAATATGGGTAAAACACTTCAGTGAAAATTCTATCATATTAACATAGTTGTAGTCAGCACGCACAAAGACGAAGATACAAATAGATGGTCTTTATTAATGATGTAAAATACACAAGGGATCACAGGAACAACATATGAGAAACGCTAACTACATAAAACATAAATGATAACTGACAAGGGATTGAACATAACAGGGAGTATAAATACAAGGCAACAAATATAACACAATAAAAGACAGGTGCAAATTATGAGTAACCATAGAAACAAAGGGCATAATCAGTAATCTAGGAAACTGAAACTAAACAGGGAAACAGGGTAGGAATCCATAATCGTGACAGTAGTCCCCCTCCCGGAAGGCACATCCTTGCGCCATAACTGTAATTCCAACTGTGGAGGAAGGGAAGGAGTTTTGGAGGAGGGCGTGGAACTGGTGATGGACAGGGTCAGGGACCAGAAAGAGGGTAGCGGGAGATACTATAGTGGAGCCAATGGCTCAGGGTGGAGCTTTGGCAGAAGGCCTTGGAGGAACCTGGGTGCCGTATGACGGAGGCTGAGCAAAGAGTGGTGGCGTTCAAGGCAGAGCTAAGAGACTGACAGACCAGGGCGACATCCATGGCCTAGAAGCCCAAGGTGGAGGCGCCGGCTCCCAGGACCAAGGGGGAGACGGGGGCTCAGAAGACCGGGGCAACGACAGGGGGAGTGAGGACGATGGGGAAGCAGGAGGAGTCCGGTGGAGCCAAAGGGGTGGAGGGTTTAGGCACAGTCTGAGATCCGGAAGTCAGTGGTGGAGGCAGAGCAACGACTGACTGAGGCTGGGCCGGAGGCATGAGGGAGCCTGGATGAGTCCTAGGGCTGAAGGACCATGGTGGAGCCGAGGAAGCGTAGAGCTGGAGCGGAGCT
Source organism: Gobiocypris rarus (assembly GCA_023029165.1). Taxonomy (NCBI): domain Eukaryota; kingdom Metazoa; phylum Chordata; class Actinopteri; order Cypriniformes; family Gobionidae; genus Gobiocypris; species Gobiocypris rarus. The sequence continues at coordinate 13,451,258 of CM040910.1, read as the reverse complement.
GACGAGCTGACAGGCCGAGGTGGAGACAATGTGCCTGAAAGCTTGAGGAGAAGCCAGGGAATCTGTAACATCGTGTAGAGCTAGGGATCGGGAAGCCAGAGCCAGAGAGATACCCGGAGTTAGTGGCAGGGAGGAGCTGAGGAGCTGAGGAGCTGAGGAGCTGGACGACACCAGTGGAGATGATGGATCCTGGTTGCTGAACCAAACCAGCCGAGGAGATGGAACCAGAAAGTTGGGTGGAAACATCAGAGGAGGAAGGTCAGACAGGACCAGAATATCCAAACACCCGAATGGGACAAGAAGAGAAGGCATAGATTTTAGGGTGGGGACTCAGCAGGGAACTGGATCCGTGGACTACAGGTCTATAAGGCACAGGTTCTGGTATGGACTGGGTGGCTGTCTCTGGCTCCCTGGTAGGTGTCGGCATACGCTTACGGGCTCCTCCTCTACCTCGCAGACGGTGAGAGGAGAACCGCTGTACAGGAGCACCCACCCCAAATAATACCTTGCTCGAGCACTGCTGGTAAATCTATTCTTATATTACTGCCGGTTATTCTGTAACGTGTAGTCAGCACGATCACAGGAGATCACAGGAACAACATATGAGAAACACTAACAACATAAATCATAAGCAAGAACCAAAAAGGGACTGAACATAACAGGGAGGGCAAGGCTAACATAACCCAAGTATTTTTCTCAATGTCCATTCAGAAGCAGCTGTGTTTTATGATGATGTAAATTATTTGTAAGCAGTTTACAAATCACTAAGGTTTCATCATATTTTATGTTTCACCAGTGTCTGATTATTGGAATGCTCTGTAATGTAGGTTTGTGTTTTAAAGTGATCAGTCATGTCATTTATGGTGATTGGCCCAAAAACAGAGCACTTGTTGTCTCCTCAAGCTTCATTGCCTGTTTGTGAAATGTTAAATATCAAGGGTATGTAAACATTTGAACAGGATAATTTATGCAAATGAAGTGAATTTTGTCTGTGTTATGTAAATATGTGTTCTGCAGCATTTTTAAGAATTTGAAAAGTATGTAAACTTATGAACATGTGTTGATACCTGAGTTGTTGCATAAGATCTTCTCCCTCTTTAATGACGTTGAGCGTGGCTTCCAGTGTGGCCGTCTGCTGCTGCTGAAACTGTTTTATCAGCTCCTGAACCGAATCAACCGAGTCAGAACAAACATCCTCCAGAAGCTCCTTTTGCAGGTCCTCCATCCACGTCCACAACTGAAACACACATACAGTACATACAAATGCATATTAATGCATGTACAGACTTTCAGTGATAGCTTTTGATAATGTTTCCTTATGACATTCCTCCTCAACTTAATTTTATTAAGTTTATAATCAAAATTTATTCCCCAGAATGGAGCCAAAACCTGACCCATATACAAGCGCAGTAACACACTTACTCCAGTAAAGACCTAAAAAAAGTTCCAAAACTTTTCTACAGACTCAGAGATGGAGTGACCTGTCTGCACAGATTATAACTCTCATCTAACAATAATCTGCCCTGAATCCAATATTAGAAAGCAGCCTGAAATGTATGCTCTCATTTCTCATTCTGCTTCCATTTTTAACATTTCAGTGTAAAAGATTAAACAGTATAGAAATGATTCAGACAGTTCATTAAAATCATTTAGAACGAAATGATCCCCCAACACTGGAGTGCTGTGTGGTGTAGTGTTTAAAGGTCAGGGCCGCTTTGAGCACCAAAAGGACATTTAATATCAGGTCCTCAAAAGGGACTGAACATTACATTTATAATCATATTACATACAATCCACAGACACAATTCAATGACATTATCAGTCAAAGTTTATTAAGCTCACCAAGGCTTCATTTAACAGTAGATAGTAAAAATAGTAACATTATGAAATATTATTGACATATAAAAGTTTTCTGTTTTAATAGTTTTTTCAAATGTAATTTGTCTTTTTTTCATGACTTTTGCTATACACTCACACTTTCTTCACAAAAATAGTACATACTTTTAGGACTTAGTATAAGTAGGCAAATTGGGGCACATCATTAATTTCTGGTTTTGTCATGTGATTCCCTTTCCCTAATGTGATCATGTCAGGTGCTTCCCATGTCTAATGGGCCATGTTCTTATAAGTTGTTTTGTTTATACAGTATATACACTGATCAGGCATAACATTATGACCTAATATTGTGTTGGTCTCCCTTTTGCTGCCAAAACAGCCCCCTGAAGGTGTGCTGTGTTATCTGGCACAAAGATGTTAGCAGCAGATCCTTTAAGTACTGTAAGTTGTGAGGTGAGGTCTCCATGGATCAGACTTGCTTGTTCAGCACATCCCACGGATGCTCGATTGGATAGAGATCATGGGAATTTGGAATTTGGAGGCCATGTCCACATCTCAAACTCCTTGTTGTGCTCCTCAAACCATTCCTGAACCATTTTTTCTTTGTGGCGCATTATCCTGCTGAAAGAGGCCACAGTCACCAGGGAATGCCATTTACATTAAAGGGTGTACATGGTCTGCAACCATAGTTAGTTTGGGGGTACATGTCAAAGTAACATCCACATGGATGGCAGTACATAAGGTTTCCCAGCAGAACATTGCCCAAAGCATCACACTGCCTCCGCTTGCCTTCTTCCCATAGTGCATCCTGGAGCCATGTGTTCCCCAGGTAAGCGACGTACCTGCACCCGGCTATCCATGTGATGTAAAAAAAATGTATTCATCAGACCAGGCCACCTTCTTCCATTGCTCCGTGATCCAGTTATGATGCTTAAGTGCCCACTGTTGGCGTTTTCGGCAGTGGACGGGGTCAGCATGGGCAACCTGACTGATCTGCGACTATGCAGTGTCATACTCAACAAACTGTGATGCACTGTGTATTCTGACACCTTTCTATCAAAACCAGCATTAACTTCTTAAACAATTCGAGCTACAGTAGCTTGTCTGTTTGATCGGACCACAAGGGCCAGCCTTCGCTCCTCACGTGCATCAATGAGCCTGCATGGGCCACCCATGACCCTGTCGCGGTTCTCCACTGTTCCTTCCTTGGAGCACTTGTTTAATAAACCTAAATCCCTCTTTGAACCACCTTTGAACAATTATTTGCTATGACATTTGTGATCTTTTGATAAGGATTCTCAATTCACAAACAGCAGAAACAAAACATTTTTAATAGAAATTCCCATGGCATTTTAAGAATTTATAATGAATCCCTGACATATCCAGGTTTTCCATGACCTTGGGAACCCTAACTCTGCCAGATGCAAAAAGAGAGACTGTAATGATAAATAAGGCGTTTCCCAATCTACAGTGCAGAGAGGCTGGTGCTGTTTAACTCTAACATGATGCAGGCGTAGAGGAGATATTCATGATAGATGATTCCCTCAGCAGAGGTTTGAGACACACTCAGGAATATTGTTCATATTAATCATACACAAGAGCTCTGAACAGCAACACATATGACAAGTTTTACAATACAGGAAATCGCCCACACTAGGGAAAAGCTAAACAGAATGGATGCATTAAGCGAAACCACGCTGCAAAGACATACAGATATTCCTTACAGAAACAAACACGGCCTCGTGCCACTTCAAGAGTTTTTGCTTTACATTTATTTCAAACATAGTCAACATGACATGGCTCTCTTAGGGTGTGTTCAGTTGGCTTGGTTTGTTTGGTTGGGACCAACGAGAAAAAAAGATCCTGGTCCACTTAGCATTCACATTGGCATTTTAACATTGAACCTAAAGGCATAGAGATTTGTTCACAACCTGATTGGTTGTCTTTTATTACTTATATTTTGCAACGGAACTTATTGCACATCCAAAACAACGCTGTGTGCTGGGCTATTCAAACCAAGATCTGCTGCGAGGAGACGTGGTTCTGACGCCTGTACCGAACTGTGATGGGCAACACCGCGACTATAATGAGAAAAAAACAGGCGTGCTTGAGCATTCTGTCCTTTTTAGGATCGCATCTTGTGACTTCCTGTTTTTGATTCGTTTACATGTCTTTGGTCCGTGTTGCGTTCATAATTCAGTTGAACCGCACCAGAGATGGTTTGGAAGCAGACAGAGAAACCTTTTCTGCGGACTTGTTTGGTGCACACCAGGGTTCAGATGGCAGCGTTCACACTTACTCAAATGAACCACACTGAAGCACCGTTCACACCGCCAGCGACTTTTTTGCTGTATGAAACTAGTCTCTGCACTGTGAGACACTTGTGGGCGTTCCAGTGCTGTCGCTCTAATGTTATTGGTAGACTGCACATCTGGCCATATCTATAGAAAACAAGTGATATATAAAACTAATTTGACAAATAATAAATATTCTGGTTCCTAATAATCAACACAATGCCGGGGGAACTGTAATATGAACTGCAGCAGTGCTAAGCATCATATAATTAACAACACAAACCATCAGTGTATGACAGTGTATGATAGTTTCTTTTCCACACATCTTTTTATTATATCCTTGTATCCTTGTGGTTACAGTCAAACCATATAATACAAAGAAATCGCACCCAAACGCTGTCCTGTCTGTCCTGCATTCGAGACAGTAACGTGAGCTCCACAGACAGTCCTATTGGTTGTCGCTCGCGAAATTCACGTCTCATTTGCATAAAGTTGAAATTTCTGAACTTTTGTCGCGTGTCTCGCGTGTCCTACATTCGGCCGCCAACGGTCACTGTGGCTCGTGTTGCGGAAATCGCTAGCGCTCTGAAAGAATGAATGGGATCCTGTCACTGTGTCGCTGGCGGTGTGAACGGGGCTTAACAGAGCAGTCGCACCAGGGTTCGTTTTAAACGAGTCAAACCTGTCAAGTGTGAACACACTCTGAAACTAAACAAAACAGAACCATAACCCTGACAGTAACTCAGATATTTAATCAGATATTTAAACTACCCATAATGCAGAAAGAATCAAGGTTTTTGGGTTATTCATGGTTTGTTGTAGTAATTTGTTAAAGGGATAGTTCACCCAAAAATGAAAATTCTGTCATCATTTACTCACCCTCAAGTTGTTCCAAAGTGTTTCTTTGCTCTGCTGAACACAAAATAAAATATTTTGAAGAATGTTTGTAACAAAGCAGATAGAGCAACCATTGACTACAATAGTATTTTTCCCCTACTATGGTAGTCAATGGTTGCTCTATGATGACATAATTTTCATTTTTGTGTGAACTATCCCTTTAATGTTTTATAATGTTCGATGGTTGAAGTGTGAGAAGAATAATGTTAAACTTATTATTCCATTCATAGAGTGAGCCTTTCACTTTACAGTAGTTTACAGTTTAACAGAAGTTACTCCCATAATTCACGCAAAGTGTCAAGGGACGTAGGAAAAAGGTCAATTTTATATGCAAATTATAGGCACATTAAATTTTAAAATTAAAAGTTATTTATATTATTTTTTATCTTGTAAAGAAATGCCATTTATTTTTAATATTTAGAGATAAGCAATTTTAAGCTTTCCAGATTCACACATCAAATAGATACGTGTGCTATCAAGGTAAATTATACAACTGCTGAAGTATGAGTGGGTGTTTGAACTGTAGAATTGAGAATATTTTTTTTCTGTTGATTTTGTTCTCTGTCTAAAGCATTTACAGAGACTACATTCACCTCATTCGTAAGTGTGTGTGTGTGTGTGTGTGTGTGTGTGTGTGTGTGTGTGTTTTCAGACTGAAATGAAGTGTTTCTGGAGTGCTGCTAAACCCGAGCTCATTCAAGGGCTTGTGTGGTGACCTCTGGATGCAGGAGCCTCTTTCAGAAACTCTCCAGGCCAGTGTGAAACATTGTAAAACTTTGGCCTGCAGGAGAACCCCCTTTTGCCAAGAACCGCTGATGTTAGCCTCAGCTCACATAATGTAGCTCTTTTCATGGACTGGAATGTGCTGTGTATAAACACTACTGTAACACATTTAACCAAACAGAAATTCCACACAGTTCACAGATTGAAGAGCAACTCTTATTCTTACATATGTATCAGTATCACTTACCAGACACTACAGCTTTTTGATTTATTACATTGTAATAATTGAAAATCCAAGGATAAAATGAGTTGTAACAACTACCAAATAGAATGTTTATTTATTTCTATTAACATGCTACTCCATTTAAAATGAAAAAAAATGACAAATGTGAGCCGTATTATGCCCTTGATTTTGTTTTTGCGGTCTACTAGAAAAGGTTTTCATGCTTGAATGTTCAAAAACACATTTTTTTTTCATATTTTTGACATTGTTGCAGCTCCTCTCCTCCCAGTCTGTCAGTAACACTCTGTTTGTTCAGTTCCTGTCTCTATGAAGCCCCTCCTTCTGAAAAGCACAATGTGCTCTGATTGGTTGGCTGGAGCAGTGTGTTGAGAATGATCAAACGCGTTGACCGTGTTTCAGAAATGTCACACTCCTTACCATAACTGTGAGTTTAAACCATAAACTGTAAAACAATATGGAGGTAGTGTCCGTGACGTCACCCATAGGAGTCTGAAGAGCAGTTTTGAAGCGTAAATGGTAAATGGACTGCATTTATATAGCGCTTTTAACAGACCAATGGCCATCCAAAGCACTTTACATATTGCCTCACATTCACCCATTCATTAACTCATTCATACACCGACGGCGGTGTCAGCAATGTAAGGCGCCATTCAGATCGTCGGGAGCAGCTGGGGTTAGGTGTCTTGCTCATGGACACCTCGGAACCGGGGGATCGAACCACCAACCTTCCGGTTTGTAGACAATCTACATGAACCACTGAGCCACTGCCGCCATGTAAAGTAGGGTCGAAATGGCCTTTGCCATCTTAGCAGCGTCATCAACCATCACTTCGGATAACAGAAAATGGGCAAAGAGGCGGGACGTGGGCGGAGCTGAGGTGACGCAATGACTAACAGACAACAGATAAACGGCCACACACCTGTCACTCAAAGTGGCCACGCCCTTAATTATGCAGAAATGTACGGCTTTATATAATATAAACAAATTAATTGTAAAAAAAATTCACCCCCCTCACAGTTGTCATGAAGGGGGATTTAGAGCCGTATAGACCAAAACTACAATTTGTACCAGGCTGTAAACATGTTTTTGCTCTGCTGTAAAGTTGGGCATTTTAACATGGAACTCAATGAGATTCTGCTCCCTTCTGGAGCCTGTCTCTAGTGACCAGTTGATGAACTGCATTTTAAGTCACTTCTGTATTGGCTTAAAGAGAGACCGCGGGAGGTTGCCGATTGGTTTAAACACACTACTTACTAACTAACTAACTAACTCAGTCCCGTCCCTTTATTTGAATATGCTTTGGTCGGAAATTCCTTAAATGAGGAATGTTGTGATGTGTTTGTTCCCAGAAGAAAAGTCAAGACTACAATCAAGGCGTTTGAGTTCAGAAATAGTGTGCATTGATATGGAGAAGAACTGCTTTTGGAGGGGCTTTCTAACTTCTAAAAAAAACCATAATAGGTCCTTTTTAAATATATCTTTTGTATGTCAACAATAGACTCATTTTGGTTTTTATTTCTCCTCAGGAATTTGAATTTTAAATGAAATTTGTGTTTTAAGAACATTTTTGAGAAATTATGAGAAATTTATGTTAAAAATGTCTTAAAATGAACTTTATTCAAATAGATGCTGTTCTTTTGAACTCTATTCATCAAAGACCTGAACGACTGTATCATGGTTTCCATAAAAATATTAAGCAGCATGACATTGATAATACTAAGAATTGTTTCTTCAGCACCAAATTAGCATATTATAATGATTTTTAAATGACTGCTGAAGGAAGCTTTGCCATCACTGGAAAAATTACATTTTAAAATAAATTAAATATTGTAATAATATTTCTCAATATTGCTGTATGTAATGTACTTTTTATCAAATAATGGTAAATGTAGCCTTGGTGAGCACAAGATACTTCTTTTAAAAAACATTTCCACAAAACTGATTTCATAAAGATTGTAAACTTATATTAAGCATGTAGTTTTTCATCTTGAAATAAATAAATAACCCCGGTTTATCGTCATTCTAATCCTGTTTTTTAACCCAAGGTACAGGAACGTTTCACGGGATTAGCACTGCATTTTACCCGGGGTTATGAAACGCTATTCCGGAAAAGGGATAGCACTGTTTTTGCATTGTGTTGGTAAACTTGTAGTGTGAAATGATGTGGCGTTAGAATGTTAAAGCTAGACGCTCAGCAACAGACAACCAATCACATACACATTTGCATGCTTTGTACAGTCACGGAAACACTGCACATTCTATACAAACAGTAAATTCAGCGTTTGAGAGGAAAAATGTCAAATACTGATAGAAAATGCAACAATTGGAGTAAAGAAGCAACCGTTTTATTTGTACCTTTATAGTCTGAAGTATCCATTCAATATAAACTCGATAGAACAGTCGACAAAACGAGGATACGCAATGCAAGAGCGTTTATGTAAATAGGACGCGTGCTGCGTTCATCCAATCAATGACATTGACAAATATGCAAATAAGAACGTTAACCCAGGGCTTAGGAATGTATAATGTAAAACGTCAGTTTATAAATACCCAGGATTAATTGTTATCCCCAAGTAAATTATGAACAGTGTGAAATGTGAAGATTACCCAGGATTCAGTTTACACAAGGTTTAGAATGACCCAGGGTTAACTATTTTAAGTGTAAAAAGCCCTTAAGTGTTTTTTACAAGATCTTACAGAGAGAGAGAGAGAGAGAGAGAGAGAGAGAGAGAGAGAGAGATCAGGACATCAGAGGCAATCGTGAGAAAACCACATTCCTACAATCCCCATACATCAACAAAACTATAGCTCATGGTAGAGCTGCATGAGACAAGCACAGCACCAAACAGCCCCAGAAAGATGGATTGTGCCACTTAACCCTCCAACTATTTACTCTCTCTGTCCTTCTCAAACACAGGGCGCATGAGGTGATGGATGTAGCGTTATGTCACATTACTGCGTAATAAATCACTAATAATCACTGCTATTGACTGCTGCAGCAATGGGCCTTAAACATGTAATGAGTTACGTAATGGCAGAAGCATTTAACTTTTCACACAAGTGTCTGATTGGCAGCTGGAGGTAAACAGCATGTTCTCGTGTAGCACATCTGGCACTGCTCAGCAAAACCTCCCAGCATTCCTCTGCAATCCACCTGGTATGTGAGCGAGGCAGCAGTCTTACCTCTTTAGTGTGCGTGTGGAAGGAGACGGACATGTCCAGCAGTAGTTTTCTTTGCTCCACTCTTCTAACGAAGTCCTGGATCCTGACCTCCAGGTGACGCGCTGCCTTATAGATCTCCTCAGGGTCACACTCGCCCGTCTGGGCCAACTGCTCCGCTGCTTCCAGGAGTTTATCTGCATTAGTGTAAGTGTTCTGATCCGGGAGAGAGAAAACATGGCGAAGCCCAATCAATGAATGGTCATTTAAAATGAATGTTGAGATCCAGATATTGATCAAATATTAGTCATGTCACATTTATTTATATAGCACTGTATATGCTATAGATTGTTTCAAAGCAGCTTCACATTAATAAACAAGAAAATAACGTGTTACTGTTGCAGAATACATACATTTATAAAACCAATTCGATTTCAGCTGTAAAGTAGCTCTACAGAAGACAATAGTGTCCTTATTCTGCTCATGTCAGTTCAATGTTGATTCAATTCTGTTACAATAACATAGTAAATGTTGCAAAGTTAGGGCCCTATCATACACCCAGCACAATGTGACACCAAGTGTTGTTTGCTAGTTTTAACCTGACGCAATTATCATTTTCACGTCCAGCGCCACGTTGTTTAAATAGCACACGCACTCGCGCCCATCTGATCACCCATGGACGTGCTGGTCTGAAAACCAGGTGTGTTCAGGCGCATTGTTGGTGTGTTGCTATTTTGAGGAACTGAAAACGACTGCACCATTGACCAACAAAAACCTGCTCTAAAGTCAATAGCGCAGTATTTTTTGTGTTATTTAAAGGGAGCGTTAGTAATATGAGCCTATAGGCAGGTGCACAACGCACATACACTCTGCTTATTACACACACAGGGACGCGCAGCACACAAAAAATTAAAGGATTCATCTCTGCAGAAGCATTTACTTTTTCCGCTCGCAAATTCCGCCATGTAAAAAGTGAATCTACTAAGATGTAAGCGCAACTTGCTTTTAAAAGAGACTTTGATTGGTTTATAATACATTACGGCCAAAACACACCCACAACCCTTTTGGACCATGTGCCTGGTGCACTGAACGTTTTTTTACGTCATTAAACTAGCAAAAGTGTATTCAGACACCCTAAGTGCATCTGCGCCATGCGCTCAGAACGTTAAAATAGGGCCCTTAGTGTTTCCCGAAAGCATCATTAGCCACGCTCGCATGCTCCATCGTAATCAGCATAATTCAATGCAAACGCAAACAGCATTGCAAAGTTGCATGATTGGAACGACACCTCTCGACCTGTGGATTCTTTGCATGACTTGTGGACTTAACAAATCCTTATCTTGAGCAAAATAATCAAGCTGCCATTCAGTACAATCTATATATTTTATTTCATATGTAAACAATTGTCCTTTACCTCTTTTAGTTTGTACAGAGATTTAAAGCACTGTTTTTGAAGAGTGCGCATGTACGTACAGGCTCTAGTACGCAAGAACGAGCCAATGATTGAATGATTGAGACAAATGAGAAGTAGTCCTCAGAGGCTATGTCCTTAAATTATAGCAAACAATCTAGCATTAAAGGTAAACTGTGTAAATTTTTTAGGAGCCACTTCGCTGAAAGGGGACTCATGTGTAGATGTAAATGGTTCATTCTAAGACATAACGGTTCATTATGTAAGGTCTTTATACTCCACTGAAAACATAGCTGTGTATATTATATTACATTTCTGTACACACTGCACCTTTAATTCGATCTGAAACGGATTCATGAAAAGAAGTTATTACCCCACCACCTGTGGGACATCATTAGCCAACGTGGTTGAACGACAAAATTGTGACAATGGGGTTTGAAACAGTCGTGAATAGCTTGTTTCTTTAATGATGCATTAAACACACCCAAGCTCAATTAAATTCTCATCCGATATTAACACCTGACCAGAGCAAAAGGAAGTGATTGTAAGTGATCTGAGTGTTGTGATGAATGGTTTGTCATTTGACATTTAAATGGACTTTCTCAATTTTTTACTTTTACAAAAAAAGATCATTTAGACCCGTTTTATTTTTTTCAGAGCATTTTAAATAGCTTGTTTTGACACTATACCGTTTCAACACCGAACAGGTGGAAACATATATACAGTATACAATTAGTTTTTTAAAGAAATTAATACTTTTATTCCGCAAATATGCATTAAATTGATCAAAGCCGACAGTGATGATGGGTCCAATGTTACAAAAGAAAAGTCTTCCAAATAAATGCTGTTTATATTCATCAAAGTATTATGAAAAGTATCACCAAATCATCATATCAGAATGATTTGGAAGGATCATGACACTAAAGATTGGAGTAATTAATGATGATGAAAATTCGGCATTGCATTACAGGGACAAATTAAATGTTTTATATATTTTCAGTAGAAAGCAGTTCTTTTAAATTGTAATAATATTTCACAATATTATGAATTATATATTATTATTATTATTAATAAAATAAAGGTATATAGCGTTGGTGAGGGTGAGACTTTCTTTAACAACATAAAAAAAATCTTACTACCCCTAAACTTTTTAATGTTAGTATAAATATACTGTAAAAAACTATTGTAATTTTAAAAATTCTTCAGTAAATCCTGTAAATTGATTAACAATAATACTAAACCCTGCCCACTTCCAGTTTTATTTGAACACAGATCATTTTGCTGCACACTCCTAAGTCATATACATACATATTATGTCCTGTTTAAAGCCCCTCTGGCATATTTTTTTTTTTTTTAAATAAGGAAATTAAATATCCCAAAAGAAATGCCAGACCACATTGCATTGGCTACCTCACAACTAAATAAATGAAAGGATAAATGTTTATTATGGTGATCAAATATTTTCCATAGATGTAAAATAGTTCGAAGAATGAGTGCAGCCAGATATCCCAGCCTGGCACACATCACCCCGCTCGGCACAAACCCCATCAGAAGCAGCAGTTATCACGGATTATCACCTTGTGGCCCTAACATAGCCAAAAACAGAGGAATAGTGGCCCACTGGCTGCTGAGACAAGAGCATTGTCACCCCAGTGCACGCTGATCCTCACTGTCAGACATCAGGTAAGATGCTCAACGTGAGCTCGGCTAATTAACATGAGATAATTACATGTGTATTCACCTGCTGTGACTGGAGAACAAGAACACATTTACAGCTCCAGAGGGCTTCAATCCGTCATTAAACACACAGTTAAGACATTGCATTTCTTATGAGAGATTTAATCTGTTTCAATGGGAAACATTAGCTTAGTCCACACGAATGAAGAATACAAAAACTTCATAAACTTCATACTTTCACACTTTTGTGTGTATCTACCCTGACTCGGGATATTTCTCTGTATCAGTGTGGATTTGCGGTCACACATCAGACGTGAACTCAATATGATTTGTGGTTATTGAAGAAGATGTGTTCAAGACCAAAGCTCTGAGACAGGAAGGTGTCAACTGGCTCATTGGTGACAGTGAACACCAAACACACACCCGTCGAGCTACAGACACATAAATCACATTATGCAAATGATTACATGAGAGTAACAATGAGCTTTATACTATTTTCATCTTTTCAATCTATAAGCTGCTCAGCCCTTTGTCTTAAAGGTGCAATATGTAAAAAAAAAAATATCTGTAAAATATCCAAAATGCAGTGTTATATATATTTTGTTCTGTTTAGTTCTTACAATATCCCAAATGTTTCCAACTATTTGTAAATCGTGAGAAAATTGCTATTTTAACCAAGGAACCGGGACATCTGGGGGAGTCGCCTGTCAATTGCTTCATATCTGTGTTACCTTCGGAGTGAATGTACAGAGTAAAGTCATAACATCATTTTCAACACACTTAGATGTATCTAATATGATAAACAGAGCCGCGTTACCTCATACTCATGACCAGAAAAAGCGGAAATTGCGCCGGTGACTGTGGCATAATAAAAGTCCCGTTGCTCGAGGAGTGTGTTGCGTTCATCTTATTAACAATCGCTCCAGCGGCCTTGCTCAGCTCCCTCAACACTCGGTCCTACTTTGCTTCATACTACAGTAATGTTAATAATCGCATCCATGAACATTATTTCTGCCCGAGTCCTAGCCCGATTCTTCCCCACCGGCTGTGAGTTGAAGACCACATGTCCCAAGATTCTCTGCTCAAACCTAACGTCATCAAACTACGCCTTTGTTTTGAACAGCGCCCTCTAGCGGACGGAAAAGTCACATAGTGCACCTTAAATTTTTTACAGTGCAGGCTGCTGAGCATGCTCACTTTGACCTCTCTTCACCCATAATCCCTTGCACTTGAAATTTAGAGGAAATGCCATAAACAAAACAAAACCGCTGAACATACGCGTGATATATAAGTAGTTAGCAGCACTAAAATTCTATCATATATGCTGCATTCTGATTTGATAAGACATAAGACAGATGACACAAAAATCCATCACTCCATTAGAATGTGGCCTGAAAGTTTCTAGATGTGTCAGTGTCTCATCTCTTCATCTTCCTCGGTCTGTTCTTGGATATCATATGTCTGATAAGCAGATGTCAGAATAACAAAAGCTGCATATGTCTCACTGGATACCAATAATGGCCGAGCCAAAACAAATCCCTTGCGCTTATTTAGACGGAGTCAGATTGTCTCAGGCCCTTCTCACGACACTAAGACTGGCGATCTGTCATCCGGACTATTATGGATTATTCATCTCAGGGGAATTTTGTGGATGAGAGAGTCAGGGCTTAGTGTACAGTGATCTTTGTCTCGTCTTTGTCCTGTCAGATTAATACTGCGCAATGTGGTTTAACAAATTTCGGTTCAGCAGGACTTGATCCTATTTAAGATGACAAAAAAGAGTGAATTTAATTAAAATTTGTCTAGTTTGTACATGAGTTCAAAAATACAGTAAAACAGTAATATTGCATAATATTTTTTGTAGAAACCATGATCATTATTTTCAGTATACTTTGATGAGCAGAAAGTTCAAAATAGCAGCTTTTATTTAAATCAGACTGTAATATATTGTAACAAAACTTTTGTAACATTATACAATTATTTAATGTCACTTTTGTTCAATATAATGCATACTTGCAGAGTAAAAGTATTCATATCTTTTTTTTATTTAAAAACACTTACTCACCCCAAACTTTTGAACAGCAGTGTACAGTACATCCCCACTAAGCCTGTCATGAAAGGCTAAAATCAATGTCACCATGTAGAATATTAATGGGATATTGACTTCGGGAACCCGATTGTTGCACAACAGAGGTTATCCCATCATAACAGAAGTTATTTATATACAGAAGTCTTAATGTTACAGCAGCAAAAACAGAATTTTTTAGGGGTCAAGAAACAGTCATGAAAAACTGAATTATTGCTGTTTTTAGTTATACAAAGCTTGACTAATATTATGAGTGGACTAAAAATATGCAAAAGAATGCCCTAATATATCAGAACCTGCATTCCAGTATACTGCAGTAATAGCCATCAGTAAGGAGAATGTCAACATATACAGCACAGTAGTCAATTCCTTTCTTTTTACAATAATACCGTATAAGCAAGGCATAACTAATGGGCATATTTCTGATAAAATCAGCATTCAATCATGTTTACTTGGCTTTTGTCTTGTGTGCAATGCAGAAACAACAGCCTGAAAAGACACATCTCGCTGCCAATTCCTCCCAAAAAAGACCAAAAAAGATTTTCCAACAACAAAAATCTACTATGAATTTTCACACTTCTACCCTTTTAAATCTCATGTTGCTACTTATGAGTACTGCAAATGAATTACAACACTGAGGCATTTGGAAATTGCTTGATAGTCAAAGCATACAATATCTGAACTCATTGCCCATTCAGTAAAGGAAACCATCTGTGAAGCTCATTTGATGGAGCTCTAGTGGGCTGAAAACATTTACATTAGCCCGTTCTCTGAAGCGTTTGTGTTCGCTGCGCTACCACCACTGCTTATGTTGACATCTTTATTACATCATTTGATTAAATGTCTCTAAGGGACAGACACCAAAAACATCTTCCTGTAATTATCTAGAGGATTGTCTCCTTGTGGCTAGTTGCGTCTGTTTGAGATTTGTGCAGCATAGGATATGCTCCTGATAGAAATGTTTTTATTTGCATGGCAGGAAGTCACAGCAGATGTGTGCTAGAGGGACGCACAAGATTCAGTCCTACATGTTTCAGGGTCTGATTCTAATTGTACTGTTAGACTGTGACCAAACTAGGCGCACAATGATAAGCGATAAATCTAATTTCTTCCATGTTAATTTGATAAGCCATGACTGTCAACAGCACTCGGCATAAAAACATTGTGACATTCGATTTTCATAGTCTCAGGCTCATACGGCACAGCCACTGGCCATTTAGAGCTTGCACACACAATGGCAAGAGCTGTCTTAAACGGCAACTTCTGGAAGTTTTATTTTATCAGGCCATATGGAAGCAAAGTCTTGTTAGTACAATGAGTAAGAACTTGTAACTCAATTATCCAAGGTTTACAAGGTTCATGAATCTTAGAAAGAGGTTTTTGTTTGAGATAATTATCCTTTATAAAGCCCACTAATAAATCAAATTTCTAAGGCCTCTACATTATCAACATGATCAAAACTTTTCTGAAAAACCTGTCGTACACAATCAACCACATGCCTTCTTTATTTCACGATGAACACTTACTGGACTGAAGCACTGTTGGTTTACTTAATTATCAACACATCTTTAAAAGAAAATGTTAAAATGTGTGTATCAAATACATGATAATGGTTTCACGAGTTCACACTTACATATAGTTTATAGAGTACATTTAATTGCGTATTTGGCGTGCTGTCCGGGGGGAGGGCTTCGAGCTCGGACTACGGCCCGAACAGAGTACCCCCGTATGTAAGTGGTTTTGAACTTAAAAAGGAAAAAGAGCAAAATGTGGAGCAGGGGTGGTGGAGGGATGCTGAAAAGCTGTCGGTGCAATGGAGGTAAGAGGGCTGCGTGTCTATATACACCTCCTTTGTTGATTAGATGAGTACTTTCCACCTGTGTCAATTATCTGACATGTTCCTCCCGAACTTCGTTTAGTCAAACAGCATAAAAAGTCAAGGGTCAAGAGGCCAACTAAAGCAAACACTGATCACCATAATGGTGACTTTGAACATCTAAAACCGTGTTTCACCGAAACTACCTGAAACGATTTGTCCCAGGAAGTTTTCCCCCCAGACCGGTTGCTTTCTGCGTTTCTATCATGGTCTACAGTACCGTGAAGAATAGGCAAATTAGTCTGGTGACGTAGGACTGCATGCAACCTTTTATTTTGGAGCAATTTCGTTCTTCCGGGTTGAAAAGCAAAGTTGAAGCAACGTCGCCGACTCTAAGGTAGAAGCGTGCTTTCGGTGTGTGTGACTGTTCTTACCTGTGTCAACTAGTTCTCTGCATTTATTCATGAGAATGAACTCTTTTAACAACCACTGCACTGACCAACCACACATGAGATCGCATTACAGAAGAGAATTCAAACAACATGCTACAGTACGTCAGCCGAGAGAGCAGTTTCTGCGTGGAACGCCGTGATGAGTTTAACAACGCTTACCACGTGGATGATTTAGATTACATACAGACTGGTTTTTTAGTTTTTATGAACATGGACCAGCACCGTGTATGAGCACAGATTTAATCACGTCATCTTCAAGTGAAATATATGTGCAAATAAGAACACTGATACAGCCGTACATCTGATCTTGAACAGGATGAATTGAGGAATTATTCTGATACACAAAAGACAATTATGTAGGCTGATAATTCAAAGAATGGGCAAAAAAGTAGCCTTTATTCTTTCTGCATTAAACTGATGTGTGTCGTTTGTTCAGAGACAGTAGTGCTCTTAAATGTATTGAAAACCTTACCTTTTAAACGTTCTTCAGCGATTCTCCATAGCTTTGCCAGTTTTTGTTAGATTTTTAAATGCATCAAGACGCCCTCAACAATGTTTTTTTTTTCTCTCTGTGGTTATATTTAAATATACGTGTGTTGTAGGTCTGTGTTTAATTGGTTGTTGTCAACCCCCTTTCCCCCTCTACACTCTCACTTTTCCACAGCTTTACGCACACATTTCTTGAGCCTTTTTCCAACTCTGAGGTGTGAACGTCCCGAGTTCCTGGAGAAAGTTCCTGCTGTGGAAATTACTCACTTGTGGACTTTCTGTGTGAGAGCGTTTAGCACACCATAATGTTCATATCGCCTTGTTTTGGATAAGAATAAATGCATAAACTATCTTTTTTTTATTTTTTTTTTATTTAAATCTAGTTTTATTCACATTGGCCCATGAAAAAATCTATGTGAACACACAGGCCAGAGAAAAGTGAGGGGGACAACTTGATGTTTTATTAAAAGTGTGAAGGACACGTGCCCTGTGTATTCTACGCTCATACATGCTGCTTGTGTGGATGCAGTCAGTTTTGACCTTAAAAGATGATTGATTGGATGTCATGTATGATCCTGTTTTGTGGAATTTTACCTGTTAGAAATACACAATCACTTTTAATGTTATTTTAATGTGGGGCAGAATTAAATGAGCAGCAAAACTCAGAATTTTGTTTGCGTATGAACTTTGTCACCTCACATACCCGACTTTGGGAACCACTGGGCTACAATAAACTGCTTTTCAACCAGACATCATACTAATTATAAAAAGTCTGGCGGTGCAAGGGTAGTATTTCTGTTGCATCACACTGGAACGTGAAAACTCACAATTAATCCTTAAGAATGACAGTAAGTGTAAAAGAAGCCCCTTCTTAACCTGTTTATTGGATGTGCTGCTATGCACTAAGACCTGATTATTGCACACATTGTCTGAGAAACTGTTTAATTGGCTGTTTTTGGATGGATATACGTGAATGATTCAATCTGAAAATAAGTATCTTAAATAAAATTGATGTGGATTAGTCCGATTGCCTGAGGATGACTGCCTTGACTTGATCTGTTTTGGATGAATCTGATGGGATGCAGCTGTTGTCTCACCTGTGCCACCTCCTCAAAGTCATCATGGCGTTTCTGGAGGGCTCTGGCTCTGTGAAGGGATTTGCCCACACCTGTGTGTTTACTGAGGAAAGCCTCTCCATGGTTCTCTATCCAGTCAATCACCTGCAACACACAAACACACACAATCCATTCAGTGCACGGACAAAACATCACAACACCGAGAAAGAGAGTCTATCAAGTGAGCTTCTGTTTTCACTACTCCGTTCAATTGATGTGACATATAGAAAGCAAGTTATTTTGGAACACACACATCCACATGCACAGTGCCTGTGACTGCTCGCATACTCTCATGGGTATATGAAGGAGAGTGATCAATCAACATCGGTTTTCTGTCCAATAGTGATCCAGAGACTCTTTTTCATCATCCCTAGGGACACTGTGTTGCAAATAACATTCCTCCAGCGACATCTTTAGATTAGACAGATGTGAAATGTGACTTATGCAACACAATCAAACACTAGAAATCCAGCAATGGTGACACAAGCTCAAACTAAACACTCAGAAAATGTTGAAAAGTGCAGAACAAACTCCCAAACGTTTTTATGTGCATGTATTTGTGCATATATTTATACCGGTATATAGAGAACCAGGAAAAAACGTAATGTTCAGAGGTTGCTCTTTCATTGCTCAGGAGAGGTAGGGTAGGCAATTTTGGAGAGGCTAGCAATAGCAAGCTAGCTTTGAAAGCATAAGATCCCACCCTTCCTTCAGAGCATCTCCAAAGCCATGTCTCCCTCACCCTTACTTGCAGAGCTCTAGTTGAACCACCTGACTACTGCGGATTCATTTCGGCATTTAAAGTGTTGTCATAGAAATGCAAAAATCTGAGTCTGCAGATGAATCTCGTGATTACGGTTACGACATGGTGTGAATGCAGCATAAGCTCATTGTTTTAGTTCAGTAGGAACTGTTAAAGGCGGCTGCTGATTGTTTGTGGTCTACTCTGCATAGCATGAAACGTGTGATGTCTGCGCGAGCAGGTGCGGAGGTATGGAAATATGCGCTGACAGGCAGGTAGGACATCCAATTCGGACCAAATGCAATGATTGGACGAAACATGTTTTGGTCCTGAGACTTCCACAGAAGATATATGTATTTTCTTTTTAATATTTAGACCACTTCTATTATTGATTGCTATCTGGATGGGAAGAGAGTGCAACCATAGTAACACAACATTTTTATGAAAAAAAATTGCCTACCTAATCCATTTGTCAGTTTAGATTGATTCACGTGTCAACTCTGTCATGCATATTTCTCCCCAAATTCCTTAAATCAAAAATATAGAAATACAAATTTAAAAGAAATGGGCAGGTGACATAACATCATGTTTTTACTGCCCCTTCATGAAAACCATATGCAAAATATTGGCAACATTTGACAAAAAGCTCCCATTAGTTAACGTCATGCAACTAAAATGAACTAACAGTGAGCAATACATTTTATTAACACTGCTAAAATACACTCCCCTAAAGGATTATTACGAACAACTGTTCAATTTCTCATTAATGCAAATATCTAATCAACCAATCACATGCCAGTTGCTTCAATGCATTTAGGGTGTGGTCCTGGTCAAGACAATCTCCTGAACTCCAAACTGAATGTCAGAATGGGAAAGAAAGGTGATTTAAGCAATTTTGAGCGTGGCATGGATGTTGTTGCCAGACAGGCCGGTCTGAGTATTTCACAATGTGCTCAGTTACTGGGATTTTCACGCACAACCGTTTCTAGGGTTTGCAAAGAATGCTGTGAAAAGGGAAAAACATCCGGTATGCGGCAGTCCTGTGGGCGAAAATGCCTTGTTGATGCTAGAGGTCAGAGGAGAATGGGCCGACTGATTCAAGCTGTTAGAAGAGCAACTTTGACTGAAATAACCACTCGTTACAACCGAGGTATGCAGCAAAGCATTTGTGAAGCCACAACACGCACAACCTTGAGGCGGATGGGCTACAACAGCAGAAGACCCCGACGGGTACCACTCATCTCCACTACAAATAGGAAGAAGAGGCTACAATTTGCACAAGCTCACCAAAAGTTGCCTGGTCTGATGAGTCTCGATTTCTGTTGAGACATTCAGATGGTAGAGTCAGAATTTGGCGTAAACAGAATGAGAACATGGATCCATCATGCCTTGTTACCACTGTGCAGGCTGGTGGTGGTGGTGTAATGGTGTGGGGGATGTTTTCTTGGCACACTTTAGGCCCCTTAGTGCCAATTGGGCATCGTTTAAATGCCACGGCCTACCTGAGCATTGTTTCTGACCATGTCCATCCCTTTATGACCACCATGTACCCATCCTCTGATGGCTACTTCCAGCAGGATAATGCACCATGTCACAAAGCTTGAATCATTTCAAACTTGTTTCTTGAACATGACAATGAGTTCACTGTACTAAAATGGCCCCCACAATCACCAGATCTCAACCCAATAGAGCATCTTTAGGAAGTGGTGAAACGGGAGCTTCGTGCCCTGGATGTGCATCCCACAAATCTCCATTAACTCCAAGATGCTATCCTATCAATATGGGCCAACATTTCTAAAGAATGCTTTCAGCACCTTGTTGAATCAATGCCACGTAGAATTAAGACAGTTCTGAAGGTGAAGGGGGGTCAAACACAGCATTAGTATGGTGTTCCTAATAATCCTTTAGGTGAGTGTAAGTTGATAAAAATACAACTATTCATAAAACTTTTATTTTAATAATGTATTAGTAATTTTAGTAATATAAACTAAGATTAATAAATGTAAAGTGTTACCTAAATATTAAATGCATTTTTATTCAATTAGAAACTTTTGGATATGTCTCAGTTTCATAATAAAATTTTGAAAGAGCCTCCCCTAGCATCCCAGGTGTTGCACATAAGAATCTCATTAAATAAATACTAAATAATATGGTACTTTATTTAAAATGGTCCCTAAAGTGTATTTTAATAAAATGTCTACAAGTCTGCTCTGTGCAACGTGATGCTGAATTTCTTCTAAAACGTGTTTAGTCATGTTTAAAACTGCATTAGAATTATTGTACATGTGTCCATGATCTCCTATTTATCAAAATAATACATTGAATGTTTGTTGTAAAAATGCATATGAAAAGGTGACCAGTTATAACATCTAATACTACAGGTAAGAGTAGTCGGGTATTTTAACCACAGAAAAATCAGAGAAGCTTGAGACCTGAGTAAAAGTCTCCATTTATTCTCATTGCTTTTTGTGCTCCATTTATTCTCAGTCATATGTGATTTTTCTTTCCTGCAGGTGTTTATTTAGGTGAACATCATCAGAGATGCTTGTCCTAATAGGGTTAAATACTGAACCAATACATATCTGTGGTTTAATTGGTTTTATTTAATAAAACAAACACCAAGCATCTGACCACCTTTTTCTGTGGTTCTTGTGCTACACTTGCGTGTTTGCAAGTGATAATCAAACATGCAAACAATTGCGTCAATGAGTTCTTGTTTCTGCCACATTGATTAAAGCGTCCACTGCACGTTCTAAAAACAGCTTCCTTCCTTCACACGCACATTAACAGAGGCTGATGAGATAAATATAGCCCTGCGTGACGAGTCCATCAGAAGATACGGCTGCTCCCAATCTAGAGTTCACAGATGGCACAGGTTACATCCACTCAATCCAAACACCTGTTTGGCCAAATACATCAACTCAATAATTCAATAGCAATCAGGCATTTGTGTTTGACTATCAGTCATTGTGATTTGCAAGAGGTTTAACTCAAAAAATCTGTGATGTGTGTGTTCATAACTATTGACTATGCTTCATAACGAGTGTTTACATAAAGAAACTCAACAAATCAAACTTATGATAATAATCAAGTACAAGAAATAATCAAGGAAAATACATAATAAACTGAACAGACTGAGTGTCATAAACAGTCAGAACTGCTATTACAATTTCTGCTGCTTTAGGGGTCGGTGACAAATAAGGATCCCCAAGATGATAAAATAAGGAAAGGGAAAAACTTGTTTTAAAATGACAAGTTCTTAAAAGTGTAATCACTGTATTAATTTAAGTGCCTTCTTTTAATCAAAAAATATTTTGATTACATTTATTTTGATTTAACTTTTATTCATTTGGCAGACACTTATCCAAAGCAATTTCCATTGCATTCAACATATACACATTATCGGTTCATGCATTCCCTGGGAATCAAACCCATGACGTTGCTTGTCACAGTCATGCCTTGTTTAGTATAATTCATTGTCTTGTTCTCTTTAATTTCTAGTCATGGTTTACTTTGTCCCTGTTTTGCCTGTGTTCTAGTTCATAATTAGTTGTAATGGTTTATTATTGGTTAAACACCTGTTGATCCCTCTGTGTATTTAAGCCTTCAGTTTTCATTATATCATTAATATTTAATGTGTGTAGTGTTCTCACTCTCTCTGTTTAATAAATATTATCATTATTTGTCATTCTGCATCACGCATTGTCTTGCCTTACCCACTACCTCGACAGCTCGCTACTTGTATTCTATAACACCGGCCTCACTGAGCAATCGAAGGCATGCTTGCCTGTAAATGGTCCTCGAGGTGAGCTTCACTGAGTATGCGGAGTGGGTGCTGGTGCAGTGTGATTCACCTTTGTATGTCTGCCTCGCTGCTGAGGAAATCGCCAGCCCCACTCCGAACCCAGAGCCCAACCGCCGCTAGCCATGCCCGCAGTGGAACAGCCAGATCCCGCCAAAGACTCGAAGTCATTCAGCACCAAGTCTCCTTCATCACCATCGCCTCTGCCCAACTCCAAGTCTCCTTTACTTTCTATCGAGCATCCCTCTCCCTCCTTCTCTGCAAAAGCCATCCAGTACCTCACTCTTGTCTCCGATGTCTCCTTTCAGCCCCTCAAATCCTCCAGTGGTTCAGCTCAGCTGCATGGAGTCTCCGCCTGAGGCTTCCATCACTTTGGCCTGTGGATCCCTCAGCTCCTCCTCAAACCTCCAAGCTCCAGGTTCCACATCGCCCCTCCGACTCATCGGCTCCACCTTGACTCAGCGCTTCATTGGCTGCACCATGGTCTGTCATGCTTCAGGCTCCGCTGGGCTCTCTTGTCCCTCTGGCTCCATCTTGGTCCATCGTCAACTTCTGAGTCATCGGCTGTGCCTCAACCCTCCACCCCTCCGGTTCCACCATTGTCCTTTCTCCCACCATCTCTGCCCTTTTCTGCCAAGCCCACATCTCCATCTCGGTCATGTCCACCTGCGGCTTAGCCATGGCCTCCAACTGGTTTTCCACCTCAGAAAACCTTCTCCTTGGTTCTTTCTGGCTTCTCCACCATGGCTTGGTTCCACTGTGGGCCTTCATCAGGATTTGGCTCTGGCTCATCCTCTTGCTGCCATCCTGTGTCCACTCTGGCTCCTCCCATCATCTCCTCCCTGGTTTCTCTCACCACCGTCTCCTCTCTGGTCATCTTCTAATTGGTATCTCCCTCTGCCTGCTTCTTTTTTCCAGAGCTCCATCCCTCCCTCCACATTTTGGTATCATGTTTGCAGCGCAATGACGCACTTTTACGGTGGGGGTAGGGGGAGGGAGTACTGTCATAGTCATGTCTTGTTTATTTATTTATTTATTTTTGTTAGCTTTAGTTTCTAGTCATGGATTTTTTTTGTCACTGTTTTGCCTGTGTTCTAGTTAAAATGGTTTCTGATTAGCTACACACCTGTTTCTTGTTTTGTTGATCATTTCCTCTGTGTATTTAAGTCTACAGTTTTCTCAGTTCTGTTTTTGACAAAAATGCCTCACTATTTACCCTTTGGGTCTTCCTAATTGCAACTGAATTGCAATTGCAACTTGTAATTGATGACATTTTAAAAAGAAACTGTGGTCTAAAATAATGTCTCACACATTGGTCTAAAATAAATGTCAAGGAAACATTTTGACCTTTACCAGACAAACACAGGAAAACTAAAATATCTGTGTAAAAACAGACTCTTAGATGTTTAATGTCAGACTGGTACAGAACTTTAACTGCATGGAAATCTCATGTGTATAAAGCAGGCCGTCTCTCACACCTCCCCCAGTCTCCCCCTACCGTGACTCACAACCCTCATTTACTCTGGTTATCATGGTTTCCCAAGTAACCGAGTCAAGACCACTTGTGTACTCTGCTGATAACCCCATGACTCACTGGTGACCACAAACAATTCACCACTAAGCCCAGAAAAAAGCAAAGATAACAACGCAGAACTGCTCTGATCTTATCAAAAAGGGTGTCTGACTGCCACGGATTGAGGTACAGATCATATAAAGAACTCTAGGGAACAGTGTGTTGAATGTAGACAGGCACAAGAGTGTTTTTAAATAAATAGCTCACCCAGAAAAGAGCATTCCTCTTATGTGGAATAAAATAGATGTTTCAAAAGAATGTTGACAGTGAATTGGCATAGGTGCCGTCAAGCTTCAAAACTGACATATTTTAGGAAGCACATTCTCAACTGTAGCTTGTAATGAACACAAATATGGCTTGTATGTGTATGAGTGTGGGAGGTCTGTTCATTTACTCTAAATAACTCCACCTACTCATTACCTGCATTTAACTACACACTTGAAGACATTTGGCCACATCTCACCCTCCATTACTCAAGAATTGCAAACATTTCAGGGTAAGGCAAACTAACATCACCAAATATGGGTAATAATAACAACCTGTCTCCCAGAAAACATTCAGTATGTTGATATCTCATTCAAATCAATGATCCAAGTTTATCAGAGCCGTATGTTTGTGCTTAATGAGTTTAGCATGTTCTATTGCATCCACCTGATCAGTGTTTGGAGGGTGAAATCTAACTCCTCCACGCATATCAGAAAATCTGTGAGTAATTCTTTAACCAATCAGAAGGTCAGATCAAACTCTAAACTCTCTTTAATGCAAGAGATAAATTAAATAATTTTCTTGATAAATCTACAAAGCATATTCATATTCCACCACCTGAATTACAATTAGTTAGATATAAATATACCAATTATGATATCTATGGTCTATGAAAAAAAGTTTAATGTTTCATTGTAAATTCTTAAGATCAGTGCAGGGCCATAAACATCAATTTCTGGGTTATCTTTGTTAACCTGTGTTAATAATGTTAATCGATGGGGTTTTATAAAGAACTACAGAATAAAAAGCATTTAATAAAACTGAAAGTTGTTGTCCTGGATGCTGATTGGTCAATACAGTGCCCCAGTTGACATACTGACCAATCAGTCACAGAAACATCTATGAGGAAAAACACCTTTTCAAAAACCTATTATTCACAGAGAACATCAAGACTATTAACCTGATTTTACATCATTCAATTTGATCACTTTATGAATTGTCTAAAATAATGTTTTAAAGAAATATATGAAATATTTATACTTTATTATTGTGTTACTACTATTAGTTATTTAAATATTAGGGTTAGGGTTACTTAAATAATATACTTAAGTAAGAACTGAATGTAATGTTCTCGGACACTTAATTGGATGTTTATTGCAATTAAATGAAAATATATTATAGTTTAAATTGACATTAAATGCTTTACAGTTCCTCTTGATCCTCTTTAAGTACAAGGATTTATATGTAATAACATTACTTCTTTGTCTTTAAAGTTTACTGACAAGCATTTCACTAAAAATATATAAAAAACTAAATTAACTAAAAATAATGTAATTTCTGTTAAAACATGTTAGTCATTGGTTCACATATATATGCAATTTAGTACATTTAAAAAAATAACTTTAAGGGCCGTATCATACACCCGGAGCAATGCGACGCCAGATGCGAGCAAGTGTTTTTTGCTAGTTTCAGCCCAACACAGTTATCATTTTCACGTCCAGCGCCACGTTGTTTAAATAGCAAACACACTCGCGCCCATCTGATCGCCCATGGACGTGCTGGTCTGAAAACCAAGTGTGTTCAGGCGCATTGTTGGCGTGTTGCTATTTTGAGGAACTGAAAACGACTGCACCATTGACCAACAAAAAGTATTTACGGTTTCACTTTATTTTGATGGTCCCTTTAACATATTCTGTTGACTATAAGTAGCGTTGCACCTACATGTCCACTCAATATCATTAGAGTGTTAGTAGAGTATAAGTAAACTGGTAGGGTTAGGGTTAGAATAAGTTGACATGTAGTTTCAAAGTTACTAATAGTCAGTAGAATGTCTGTTGAAAGACAATAAGAATAAAGTGTTAGCAGATATTAAGCAGACAGTCTACTAATACTCTAATGAGAGTTAGTTGACATGTAGGTGCAACGTTACTTATAGTCAACAGAATGTTCAAAAGGGATCATCAAAATAAAGTGTTGCCGTATTTACTTATACAAGTATATACTTTAAAGGGCGTGTTAGAAATATGAGCCTATAGGCGGGTGCACAACGTGCGAACACTCTGCTTATTACACACACAGGGATGCACAGCAGCACACAAACATTTTTAAATTTAAAAAATAAAAGGATTCCTCTCTGGAGAAGCGTTCAGTCTTTCCACTCGCAAATTCCGCCATGTACATTTTTTTAATGTCTTTTAAAGGGAATGGGAGATGATACTCTGATTGGTTTATTGCACGTTACGCCCAAAACACACCCATGACTCATTAAGAGACTAGGTACAACCCTTTTGGACCATGCGCCTGGCGCTGCAGGTTTTTTCAGTCATTAAACTAGCAAAAATGGATTAGGACACACCCGAAGTGCACCTGGGCCATGAGCTTCAGACCATGCGCTCAGATCATTAAAACAGGGCCCTATATGTAATATTGAATAACACACCACAGTTAAACTTACAATAGATTACTTTACATGTGTTTTACATGTATGTTAGTCAACATTTCAAAATGAGTGTACTTATTTAAAGCACACCAGCAGATTATAAAAACGTAATAATTTAAAATATACTTTAAAGTAAAATGTTTAATTTGATATGATTGCAAAGTGCACTTTCTAAAATAGTAATATAGTCATGAAAGTGTACCATTCAAATACACTAAAGTGGCTTTTATTTCATTAATATTGCATTATCTGCAAGTACAGTATTTTAAAATGTACTTTTAAGATTTGGAGTGCACTGCAAATACACAAAGTTTATCACTTTGTAGACAGAAAATTCAGTAGAGAGAATTGAGAGGATTATAAACAACCAACATGGTTTTCATCATCACTGTAACTGATACAGGAGTTGAATAATGTCAATGTTATTGTCGACGTAATGCGTTTTATTGTACTCTGCCCTGTGTTTGGCCTGTGGCTGGTCTGAATCCAGCCCCCGTTTGGGCTCTATTTGGCCTTGTAGCTCTTCAGCTCTTTGGTTCTGGTTCAGATCTTGATTTGGCCGGGTCTGTTGGCTGTTTTTCAGGGCTGACCGGCCTGATAAACTAGAGCTGAATCCAGGCCCAGAGCTGCCACAGACCCGCTGAAAGGGGCTAATGGAGAGATATTAACTGCTCCTCTGGGCACATATCCAACACTAAAAAAAAAACATGCTGTGTATATAACCGTACAACACTGAATTTATGGTGAACTGTTGACAAATTTCCTCATTCAACATTCTGCACATCTAAAGAAAAGAAGCACATCTAAGAAAAAAAAAACATGAAAACTATTTCATTTGATGCCCTGTTACCCATACAAAAAAGTACCATGGTTAAGCGAGGTATACAGTATATGCTGTCTAACTAGGCAACTTGTTAGGAACACTGTCAGTGAGAGAGCCTGAGAGACTGTAGACATATGTGAACATTTATCTACCTGTTGGACGTCCTGCTGGAAGACACAGAGCTGCAGTCTCTGATGCAGACGGACTTTACGGTGCTGCCAGATGCTCTCCAGACGTCTCTGGTGATGCAGGACCTCATGGACCACGTCCAGAATACAGTGCACGGCTTTAGAGTAGTTTGCTGTTGCAGTCAGAGACTCGGAGTTACCAGGACTCAACGGCCGCTGAAGAACGTCAAGCAAAGCCTTACCATCCTGACTCACCTGCAGGGAGAGATGTGGTCAATACGATTTTTTATTAATTCAACTTTTATTTAGCATTAAATTGATGAAGGGTGACAGCAAAATGATTTATAATCTGACAAGATATTTCTATTTCAAATAAATGCTGTTCTTTTGAACGTTATGCTGAAAAGACGGTTTACTTAAAAACTGTTTTCAACATTGAAAATAAAAATACATTTTCTTGAGCAGCAAATCATCATATTAGAATGATTTCTGAAGGATCATGTGACATTGAAGACTGGAGTAATGATGCTGGGAATTCAGCTTTGATCACAGGAATAAATGGTAACACTTTAGAATAATGGTCATTAGTTAACCTTTTTTTAACTACATTAGTTAACATGAACTAATAATGAACTGCACCTATAAAGCATTTATTAATCTTTGTTAATGTAACTTTCAACATTTACTTATACATTATTAAAAACTTGTCAACATTAGTTAATGCACCGTGAACTAACATGAACAAACCATGAACATCTGTATTTTTATTAACTAACGTTAACAAAGATGAACAAATACAGTAACAAATGAACTGTTCATGGTTAGTTCATGTTAGTTAATACATTAAATAATGTTAACTAATGACCATTATTCTAAAGAGTTACCGAATAAATTACATTTTACAATATGACAATAGAAAACTGTTAGTTTAAATTGTAATAATATCTCTAAGAAGATATTTATACCAATATTTAAACCGATTTGGTCTGAAAACGACAATATTTATAACCATTTTGACCAAAAAGATATTGAAACCAATTCAATCATGCAAAAAACAAAAACAAAACAAAAAAACTGTCAAAATATCCAAGGCAAGTTTTCCAGAATAACATATTTGAGATACAGTTTATTTTAAGGTGAATTTGTTACACTGTAATTATACATTTAAGTACTGAGTAATATTAAGTGACTACATGTACTTACTAGGGTTAGGATTGGGGTTGGTTTATGGTTAATTGCATGTAATTATGCATAATTTATAGTTATTACTATAGTAAGTACATGTAACATATTACACTGTAATAAAGTGCTACCCATATTTGTATAAAAGAATCAAATTTCACAAAAATCTTAATTTTAGCAGATCAGAGACTCACGTCCTAAGAATCAATCCGGCCCAACACATAGTTAATTTCATTTATCCTCTCATTCCTGAAGTGTTTAGTTGTTTTTAATGAGATAAGTATAACTATTACTCAGACTGTCCTCCAAAAAAAAAAAAAAAATCTATAGGTCATTATTCAAGCACCTTATTACGACCTTTTAGCTGGCGTAAAAATAATGAGTGTTACATCTGACGTCATGAAATGACGCATGACTGTCATTACCAATCAAAATGCGTGTTCATTTTAATGCCATGTGTACACTTTTTACCACCATTTGTCATATTTCCATTTTTATTAACAACTACACCCACCCCATCCCTAAACCTACCCAGTGATTTATAGTGCATACACACTTTATGAGCACATGTGTTCCCTGTGAACCGGTGCATGATCACATGATTACATGTTGTTGTATATTGCAATGTTCTACCAACTGAGCTATGCAAAACCTGAAATATTACGCAGATTAAAGGGAACAATGCATTAAAATGAAAGTGTCCTGCTGTCGATAGGGGCGCAACTTTAGAAAATGCTCCTATGGGTCGTATTTCAGGAAAGTGACAAATGACCTATATAGGCGTATTGGGAGGACATGCTATTACAACATCTCCTCCAACCAATACGCATATATAGGTCATTTGTCACTTCCTTGAAATACGACCCATAGGAGCGTTCACTAAAGTCGCGCCCCTATCGACGATATTTAAATTCATGAAATACGACACATAAGAGTGTTTTCTAAAGTTGTTCTCCTATCGACAACAGGACACTTTCATTTTAAAGCATTTTTCCCTTTTATCTGCATAATATTTCAGGTTTTACATAGCTCAATTGGTAGAGCATTGCAATATACAACAACATGTAATCATGTGATCATGCATCGGTTCAATCCCAGGGAACACGTGCTCATAAAGTGTGAATGCACTATAAATCACTGGGTAGGTTTAGGGATGGGGTGGGTGTAGTTATAATTTAAAAAATGTGCTAAATGGAAATATGAAAAATGGTGGTAAAAAGTCATTAAAATGAATACGCATTTTGATTGGTAATGACAGTCATGCGTCATTTCATGACGTCAGACGTAAAACGACACTGTCATTATTTTTACGCCAGCTAGAGGGCGCATGACTTTAAAACTTAAATATAGGTCGAAATAAGGTGCTTGAAAAATGACCTATACTTGCAGGACAGGTTGTGCTATTACTGCTGCTCATGTTCCAGGGTTATTAACCTTTAGTATTACTTACACGCATGTAACTCATCGGGCACTGTCCATTTGATCTAAAATAGGTCACCTCAGGTATCTGTGGTAGAAACAGAGATCTAGACCCAGAGTATATTTGATTAGTGTTGTATTGTGTACTAAGGTCAATATGACTTGTTTCCATGCTTTAATCAAGGTCTACAAAAGAACACATTCTCTAATGTCAAATCTTTCATGGATCTTTCAAAGAGTCATGGGTAAATGACTAAAAGGGCTTGGAAACACAGGGATACTTTTTCAGTCTGAGTATCAGGGGTGGAGATCTGTGAACTAAAGTTGCACAAAAACATTGTGACATTGTTTTCCTGTTGTGTCTTCAGATTAATTAGGGCCGGATCACTAATTTGTTCTAGTTCAAACAACATTAGTACAGCTTGATTATGTAACAAGCACAGAGACTTGCCAACTTGCCATCCTCAATGGACAGTTTTAGACATGACCCACATCTGAGTGATTGGTGAAAGAACTGATATAAAAAGCAATGGTATGCATTACCAAGTTAACTTTGATGATTGTTCAGGCACAATCATCACCCGGTGAAGTTAACTTGGTTAAAAACCACAACACCTAGATATCCTAGACAGAAATCTCACTTTTCTGTCAAAAATACTAGAAAATGCTGTATCCTCACAACTATGTTTCTTCTTAGAGAGAAAAGGTATCTTCAAGGATTTACAGTCAGGATTTAGGCTGTATCATAGCACTGAGACTGCTCTCATTAGAGTTACAAATGACTTTTATCATTCGATCATGATTGCATCTCTCCATTAGTGTTACTGAACCGTAGCTCTGCATTTGACACTATCAAACCCCTAAATTCTTTTGAATAGGTTTGAAAAATTAAATTGGCATAATTGCATTGCCATGGTTCAATTCATACTTATCTGACCATCATCAATTTGTAGCAGTAAATGAAGAGGTAAATGAAAATCAATATGGAGTACCACATGGCTCAGTACTAGGACCGTTGCTTTTCACCCTATACATGCTACCCTTGGCAGATATCATTAGGAAACATGGTGTTAGTGTTCTCTGTTATGCTGAGGATAATAAGCTTGATATTTTTTTGCTGTCTGATTAAACATAAAACTGCATAGTTTATATTTAAAACATTTAAAAGCTTTCTTAAACTTTCTTGCGTTCATAAATCAAGAATAAATGCTTTTCAAAAATTATAGTTCATGTCACTTCCCATCTCTCAATCAACAAACCAAACAACCAAACAACCAACAAACCAAACAATCAACCAACCAACCAACCAACCAACCAACCAACCAACCAAACAGCCAACCAAACAACCAACCAACCAACCAATCAACCAATCAATCAACCAAACAACCAACCAAACAGCCAACCAAACAACCAACCAACCAACCAACCAACCAATCAACCAACCAAACAGCCAACCAAACAACCAACCAACCAACAAACCAACCAACCAACCAACCAACCAATCAACCAATCAATCAACCAACCAATCAACCAACCAAACAGGCAACCAAACAACCAACCAACCCAACCAATCAATCAACCAACCAACCAAACGACCGACCGACCGATTGATCGATCGATCGATCGATCGATCGATCAATCAATCAATCAATCAATCAATCAATCAATCAAACAAACAATCAATCAATCCCAGTTGTCATCCAAAATGTTGGTGTCATTTTTTTGGCTCGAATGGAAATCAAATGCTAAGAGATGCATCTAAATTTTTAATTTGAATTAGGGGATTGAATTGCAAATTGTGTTCTCACCTCTGTATAAGCTTGTGTGACCTGTTCATAGAGCGTCTGATGGTGATGAATGGCCAATTCCAGATCCTGCATCTCTGATGGCAACCCACCCTCACTGCACATCTTACACCACGCTTCCACACCAGACAGAAACTGCACAAACAAAGAAACACAGACATTTAGCATCATTATTTAAAATCATCGATTACGTTTATAAAAAAAACTTCTACAAGTTCTGAGAGCTCCAGATGAAGTAAATAAGAAATGTGGTACCTGCTCAGATTTCTGATGGAAGACAGCAGACATGGCAAGGATGGTGCTGCGTTCATCGAGCAGCGGCGAAGCTCTTCCACTCCTGATCGAGCTGAGTGCTGATCTGTTTGATCTGCTGAGATGCGTAGTGACCTGCCTCCGACAGCCGTGACGCCACTGACATGATGCGGTTTATGTTCACATATGCATTCTGGAAAATGTGAGATTAGAAATCACTGCAACGTGTGAAGGAGGGAGCTATAAACAAACACGGCCTGGGAGCAATATGTCATATAAACTAGTGAGAATCCAAGCTCAGGGTGTTAAAATAAAACAATCCCTTGTGAAAAAGATATACTTTTGACATTCTTTTAGAAACAGTACTTATTACGGAAATAATACATTTTAAAATTATATACTTATTATACGTATTATAATTATTTTTGTAAAACTTTAGTATGGGGATCACACTATTAACTACGACTTTTGCCTCAATAAACTCCTAATTAGTGCTTATTAATAGTTAGTAAGGTAGTTTTTGTAGTGTTTAAGTTTAGGTGTTGGGTAGGATTAAGGGATGTAGAATATGGTCATGCAGAATAAGGCATTAATATGTGCTTTATAAGTACTAAAAAACAGCTAATATTCTAGTAATATGCATGCTAATAAGCAACTAGTTGATAGTTAATAACTGAACCCTAAAATAAAGTGTTACTGTTATTTTAAATTATATAAAATTCAATCAGTTGACCCAGTTAAGAAGTTATTTGAAGTTGTTATTTAATAATTTCATAATTAAAACATGGTTAAAGTGTACTTCCGAATATACTGACAAGCATTTATGGTAAACTAAAACATACTTTAATGTCACTTCTATGGAAACTTGTATGTCATGTTTAAAAATGTTCTAGTCACATTTGTAGTGATAAAGTTGAAAATCTAAATGCAATATTAAATACAAAAGTTAAATTTACTAAGTACTTTAATGTGTACTTTAATAAGTACTATTAATACGTATTTTACGTTCTTTAGTATGTTAATAAAAACATCAAAATATGTGTACTTTTAAATGTAAAATGTTTTTTAAAAAGATTTAAAATGTTCTTTGACATTGTTAAAAAGAGCACTTTTTAAAAGTGCAATTAATTTAATGTACTATTATATCTATTAAGTACACTTAAGTGGCCTTTATTTATTTAATTACTATTATATTATATGCAAGTGCAGTGCAGTTTATATATATATATATATATATATATATATATATATATATATATATATATATATATATATATATATATATATATATATATTTAAAGTACACTACAAGTGCACAATCAGTACAATTAATCAAACTTCTTTCTCACAGAAGCTAAATAACTTGCAGTGCACACTAGTGATTTTACCACTGATATGGGATGTACTTAGGCACAAGTAAGTTTAGTTTATTACTTCATTCACTTTATTAATGGTAATAAATGGAATAAAAATCCATCCATTAAATAATGTAACTCACAAGTTTGTTGAGCATCATAGCAGTTTGCTGCATTACTATATTGTACAATATGTGGTCTATATATATATATATAGTGCTGCTCATCCAGTCTGAACTATCCATTTTTTAAACTCTATAAATTGTTTTAGCATATGACAAATGTTAAATGCATTTGGTCTTGGTGGACTAGATCTATCTAGGCAGGTGGAGCTGGGGGAGGTGGAAGGTTCACTAATGGAGGACCAGCTTACAGTAAACAATGAACCATACCATTTAAATGTTAACCAAGCAATCTCATTGGCTGCAGAGTTAGCAGAGGCCAGTCTGGTACCATATAACTTCTTTCTTTCACAGTTACTACCAAGAGAACTGAAGGGGGAACAAGTCCTCTTAACTAGATTAGACTAATGACACCATCCATGAACACAAATGGACTCATATTAAAACCAAAGCCTAATGAGGCATAAAGCAACATTAATGCTGGGATACAGAAGAGGAGGATGAATGAACAGAGTGAGTGTGTTTGTGTCTCTGAGATCAGATGATTGGGAGGTTGATTAAAGTGGTAGGAGTAATTCTGGATAGCTGAGCAGACTACAGAGATTATAGAGACAGCGATCTGAAGAATGAGCTTCAGGATGTCTACTGTGTGTGTCGAGGAACCAATCACACAGCATAAGATGCACACAGGCTGGTAGACGACCCTTTAGCTATGCTGGTGGGAAACTGGCTGAGCTGGTTAACTATGCTCATCAATACGACTTGGAACATTTGACCAGCTCAACCACCATTAAATGATAGTTCACCCAAAAATTCTGCCATCATTTACTCACCTTCATGTTGTTCCAAAGCCAGACTTTTGCTCAACTTCAGAACACAAATGAAAATACTTTTAATATTCTCTCATTATTTTTGTCCAGCCATTTAAAATCCATGCAATCATCATAAAAAATAAAAAAATAAACATAATATATATCAATGTGATAAAGACATTATAAAAAGTAATCCAAATGAGCAGTTTAAGTCTTCTAAAGAGAGAAGATCGCTTTATATGATGAACAGAGTTCATTTAGGCTTTTATTCAAAATGTAAACATTGATCAATGCACATACATATGCATTCAAGTCCTCCAGGGAAGTTGATTGACAAGGTGGAACATCATAGTTACAACACCAGGTGCGTTCACATCACTTAGGTTTTCTAAATGTAGATAAAAACTATTGCGCAATAACGATGTTTCCATGAACCGATGTTATGCGACAAAACATTTTTTCCTCTCGCAATAAGTCATTCCAAAACTGATCCACGGATGTTGGTAGTTTAATTTATATCCCAGCCACCGCACTAGCAATCTTAAGGGCTACTTCATCGCTGGGAAGATGAATCTGTATTTAAACTGGGTCATTAATGTAGTAGAAATGTGAAATTATTTTTGAATTTGGTGCCTTCTAGACTGAGAAAACACAGAAAATGTATTTTTGTCTCATGGGGATGAAAGACAACAATTCCCAGAATGCACTTCGCTGCCCTATGCTAGGCACGACATGGTTTACTTGCCCACCGCGTTCATTTTCATAAAATCAGTTCAGTTATATATATATATATATATATATATATATATATATATATATATATATATATATATATATATATATATATATATATATTTCACTCACCTAGCCTATCATATGAAGAAAAAAATCCATCCTGTTCTTTAAATGTCTGTGTTAAAAGAGCACGTTCGGCCATTTAGTGAAGCTGATTGCTGTAGCCTATATTTTAGCTTAGCGTGGGGTCTTCATTTTTAATTTGTAGCTGTTGTTCTAATAGTAGATTTGATAAATTGGACCCTTTATATTAGGTGGCCTAAACTACCATGTACTAACATTTAAATTAATAATTTGATACAATGCACTTATTGTGTACATACATGTTTTTACATTGTACGTACATTTAAAAAAATACCTGCATGTAAATACATCTGTAATTAATTGCTGTAGTTACATAATTACACTGCTGACACTTCCCTTACACCTAACCCTACCCTTAAACTTACCCATCCCACCACACCTGTCCCAAACCCTACCCGTATCCCACCTCAATATCAGCAAAAGTATTTCGCAATACAATATGAACACAATAAGTACATTGTACTTATTTTTTGATGTAAGTACATAGTAGTTAAGGCCACCTAATATAAAGTGGGACCGATAAATTTGTTCGCGATCAAATATTCAATATCTCTACTCTCCATAGGGAGTTGGTACATCAGAAATAGCAGTTCAAACTAATATCATGTTTATGTCTCTTCGATGATTGGTTAATATACCAAGGGAGGCTAGCCTTCTCTACCATGTTACTTTTATCAACACTCCTAATCGTTGAAAGTGAAATACTCAATGGTGATTGGCATATTGTTTTTTACCGACGGAGGCACAAGTCCTCCCCTTCTCTATCTCCTCAGACTTGTGTTTCACAGATTCCGCACATTCGGGGAAGAGCGCGGTGGTCAGGGCTGGACTGGTAATCTGGCATACCGGGCATTTTCCCGGTGGGCCTACGCACTTTGGGGCCGATACAAGGTTATTCATTTATTTATTTTTTTGCCACTGACTGTCCCATCATGCATGGACAGCGGCCCATTGGTTTGTCTTCTGAATTGACAGGCCAAAGCGAGAGAGACCTCCCCTCCATATTAGGCGCTTTTACATTTTTTTATAAAAAAATTATTTGAGCGCATAGCGCATAGAACTGCAAAAGGCAAATATCCGGACAGCGCTGCCGTTGACAAACGTACGCAGCGTCCCTGCTGCTCTATGAAGTGATGGGCGGCACTTTGACTCCGAATTTTGTTTTATGCATTCGTGTGCTATATGGGAACATTACAGGTTCTGTGGAGAATCTAGCTGAAAACAGACACGAGCATGTAAATACATGACGAGGTTAAGTGGAAAACGGCAATACACACAAATACAAACTTGTCACTTTAGCACAACCACAATTCACCTGGCAGACACTTAAGAAATATTGGTGTTTTGGAAGAAACATATTTATTAAAAACGTTGCTATTATTACTTACATTAAATATAAATCACTTTTATAGAGGCTGTTTTTGTATTTTCTACATGTTTACAATATTTATTACAAATTCAATAGTTTATTATATATGTTTTATATATTTTAAAACCATACCCATGGTAATGAGGAGCAGGGTTTTACCTGTGACTACCATGATCTTCCAGTTAAATGAAACTGGCCAACAGGTAAACTCAGTTAAAATGCCATTATAATTCAACAAACAGCTTTAAAGCTTGGATCCCATGAATTAAGGAAAAGCTTTTTCTCTTTAAATGTTTTATCAACTTTGTAATAGAACTAATTAAATTTATCTAAATATTATTTCATTGAGAACCTCATGAAAGATAGATATCAGTGTCTTGCATAAATTAGGTGTCAAATCTTGACATTTTTTATTGTTTTTAAAGGGGTAGTTCAACCCAAAAATGCGATTGTTTACTCACCCCAATATCATTCCAAACCTAAATTAATTTATTTCTGTGTAATTTGAGTCTGTTTTTTTGTTCAAACAATATTCAATGGTAGCCTAAAAGGGCTTGGTTGCCAACATTCTTCAAAATATATATTTTTTGTGTTTCACGGAAGAGAGAAAGTAATACAGGTTTGGAATGACATGAGAGTGAGTAAATGTTGACAGCATTTAAAAGCAGTACATTTACTTTACTTCCTCCTAGCTCTAAATCAATGCTTTACTGTCATGCGCATTTCTGTGTGACAAAAGTGCAATATTAAGTTTATCTGCATTTGCAGTAAATTCAATAATATATCATTATTTGTCCCTGTCCTAGTTTTATTTATTTACTCCAATTTAAGGCCCTAACCCCAGCAAAAACATTCACGGGGAACTCATGGGCCGGATGGGCTGGGTTTGCCAGGGCCAAATTTTAGCCCCAGTCCAGCCCTGGCGGTGGTTACACTTACAGAGGTGAAATTACAAACAATAAAAACACATTCTGAGACATGAAATGAATAACTGTGGATTTTATTAACACTAAATCGCTCCTTCTCCCATTTTCACCTCAAAATTGCAAAATCCCTTGCCTCCCCGAACAAGCCGCCACTGATTGTTTCTCGTACAACAAGAGTTGAGCTGCAGTTTATAAAGGGACTGTGTTTCTTTAGAAGACTCGGATTAAACCGCTCAATTCATATAGATTACTTTTGCAATGTAAAATATAGGTAGTGTGGACTTTCAATAGATAGGGGAATATTAAAAAAGATGAACAGAAGTCTTATGGGTGAGTAAATGATAACAGAATCTTAATTTTTTGAGTGAATTATCCCTTTACCACACTCTCATGATAGTTCTTATTGTATTTTATGATTTGGTATGAATTTCTATATGGTTGTGTTTACTAATGGGTTTAGGGATGGACCTTCAAGGTGACGTTTTACCTACAAATTGTACATTTGGTCAGATTGTACAAATTCATATGAAATCGCCAACTCTCACAAAACTCAGAACTTTAAGTAGTGACTTTTTATCTGCAAATAAAATTTCACCATGCAAAAAAAAAAAATCCCCATCAAATGACATACCATGGAGTTCATGGCGAAGTGGTTGTGCTGAGTCTGTAGCTCCACAGCGTGCTGGTAGCTCACACCGATCTCTGTGTGGCTCTGAAGAAACAATTCCTTATTGTGACTGATCCAGTCAAACATCTAGAGAGACGAGAACAGAAAGTCAGTACATATAATCCTGAACCATTCCTTTATGAAGTTACACATCACTACGGTTGGGGGTTTGTTATTAAATAGACAGCACACATAATTAATCAAACAAAGAGACTAGCGTACGACAGGCTCAGGACAGATAACAGAATGACAAATGTAAAAATGTCAACTGTTTTGTTTTAGCAGACGATAAGAAATCCATTCAGATAAGCATGTTAATATAAGGAGTCATCACTGGATTAACAGCGTTTTGTGTTTTAGTAGGAAAAAATGACGGATTATTGTCTACAATCAGCGAGGTTTGCCGGGAAGTTCGCTGTGTTGTCATGGCAACCTTTCTAATTAAGATAAATCCACTTGGTAATAAAATGCTGTGTTAAAACACAGATATCAGTTGTAGGAGCTTTTAAAGGATTTACACTGTCTGGAACATTCATCTAGCAATATTTTTGAACACAATCTGCATCATAAATGTCTTTTTGTCAATGTCATAGTTTACCATTCCCATTAGTGACATCATATACTTAAGGCTACATACACTTGCAGAAAAAAAAAAGTATGTGAACCCTCAGGATTTACAATTGATTTCTGAATAAATTAGTCATAAAATATTTTTTGATTTTCTCCACCTTAAACCCTAAACGCATACCTCGAGTTTTGACGCGACGTCATTCACTACACTATAAAAAATCCAACTCACAAAAATTTAGGCTAATGATTATGTTTTAGTTAACTGGACAATTAAATGCTAAAAAGTTGGCTTAACCAATGAAAATAAGTTGGATCAACAATCATTGGATCAACCTAGTATTAATTGTAAATTCGATTTGTAAATGCAAAGTTAACAAGCATACAAGTTGCAAAAAGTTAACAATGCATTCTGGGTGCATCATGCAAAACTCATCCATGGCTCCCAGAATGCATTGCAGCATGAGCATGTCCCCAATGTTGAGATTCATAGGCTGATTCTTAATGTCTGTGGGAGGAAATCTCACATGCGGTCAAAGTGCTGAATGTACAATCTGTTTTAAACCTTATTCAGCTTTTCTGATTAAACGATGCTGGATCTTTTCTAGAATCACAATAAAACAAAGTTAATAGTATATTGCTCATATTAAACTCCGTGACTTTCACATAAAATCTGTGAATTAAACCACTACACAATGATTATATTCTTATTCAGCAGCCAGAGAAACACTAACATTAAAAATTCGTCACCAACACTGATCACCATGA
The DNA here is from genome assembly GCA_023029165.1 of Gobiocypris rarus. Lineage (NCBI taxonomy): Eukaryota > Metazoa > Chordata > Actinopteri > Cypriniformes > Gobionidae > Gobiocypris > Gobiocypris rarus. Next base: position 13,411,224 of record CM040910.1, on the reverse strand, counting down.
TGGTGACATAAAAAATATTTTAAAAAATAAACACAAAATAAAATAATACTAAGCTGAACAAAAGATCTTAAATTTGGAGACATGTGACCTTACTCAGTTAACTGAGTTGAGTGAACTACTTTGTGTAAAAGTTGAGTAAACTCAAAAACGCTGTGCAGCAAAGTTGCCTTACAATTTTAAGTTATGTCAACTTTTCTTTTTTTACAGTGTACCCTCCTCCTCATTCAGTTTTTAAAAGTACATCAAACTTCTTAGTATTCCTCAGTCAATTCATTATAAACAATAACAAGAAAAACATTATAAAAATAATAAAGTTAATGACCCGAGGTGTGTAACAGTGTGCGTTTTTGTTTTTTGTTTTCTGCTCAAAAATCATTTAATCTTTGATGACTGAATGAGTGCAATTTCCCTGATCACCTGATCTGATACGCAATGATGAAATATGCTTTATTTTATTCTTCTGTAATTGTTACTCTAATATCAGGAGAGTTTTATATTATCGCAACAAGTAGAGATCCTTCCGTGTTAGATATAGATCCGGGACGCTAAAGACCTGAATATGTAATAATGATTGGCGAAACATTCATGCATTTAAGGATTTAAAGATCAGACCAAATTTTATGTCTAATTTATTTACAAATCCATGGCAAATTTCAAAGCTATCTATATCTATAAGTTGACTGCTGCAGAAGCTAATCGTAGTCAGGAGTCATTTAACCTGGAGTCCAAACAATGAGACGATCAAATCAAATTGTATGGCCAATTATTGCAGAAATCCATGCCAAATCATATACTGTTGCGAACTTACAGCTGTACATGGTTTACACATCAAAGCGATATGCATTGCATTAATTAATTCATAAACATGCTTGAATTAACAGATGGAAATGCAACATAATGAATAATAAACAAATATGCAAATACCAGTCATTAAAATTCTATCCACGTTTCACCACCATGGCCTCCACTGCTTTCTGAGTTATAAACAATCTATCCTTCAATACCGATAACTGTCCTAAATAAATATTTAATTAGAACTGCAAATGAATTGCACTTGTAATCAAGATAAGAGCTGAGAGACAGCATAATTGATAATCTAGTTGACTGCCTGAATTCCTATTATATTAAATGGATGGTTTAATCTAATAAGTCTAGGCTCGTTCTAAGAGAAGTTGGACAGAGGTATTAATTAGCAGAATGAGCGTTTGCTCTTGGCCTTTGACACGAGGAGGCTTGGCACAATGACAGACAAATGATTTTCCATCATGTTCACCCGCGACGAGTGAAAGGTTGTGTGTGTGGTAGCTAAAAATAAATGTCTGCGCTCTGAACGAAACAAAATTATCAGAACAAAGCACTTATATGTACTCAGTATCAGACGGGCCCCTGTGAGCGGCCCTCTGGCCCTTCACCTTATGTCTGAATAGTTATCGCAAACTCACTGTTATCATGAAGAGGGGTGGAGTCAGTGTGAGGTCACTCTTAACCCTTTAAAGCCTGTATTATATTTGATACACATTTGGACTTTTGCTGTTTCCCGCCAGCCTTTATTATTTGCTCCTCACCTTTTTTGATTGACCTATTTTAGGACTTTAAAATGACTTAGAACTTTAAATAGGACTTTAAAATAAAAAGTGCACTTGCACTATTAGTCTCATTTCAAGTCAAATAAAGATATACTGTATATACCACGTATTTGTCAAGTATATACTTTGTAAACATATTTGGGTAACACTTTACAATCAGGTTTCATTAGGTAACATTAGTTAACTACATTAGTTAGCATGGACTAACAGTAAACAATACTTACACAGCATTTTTTTTATCTTAGGTAATGTTCATTTCTACATTTACTAATACATTATTAAAATAAAAGTTGTATTAGTCACACTTCAGATCAGGGTCCAGTTCTCTGTTAACTAACTATTAAATACGACTTTTGCCTCAAACTCCTGATTGCTGCTTATTAATAGTTAGTAAGGTAGTTGCTAAATTTAAGTGTTGGGTAGGATTAAGGGATGTAGAATAAGGTCATGCAGAATAAGGCATTAATATGTGCTTTATAAGTACTAATAAACAGCCAATATCCTAGTAAGCATGCTAGTGAGAAATGGACACTAAAATACAAGTGTTACTGTTGTAGCTATCTGTTAACGTCAGTTACACAACTACCATTTTGTCACTTCAAAAAGTTCTTAAAGAGAATCGTAAAATTAATCCAAATGAATTGAGCAGTTAAGTCAAAATGTTCTGGAGACTCGGTCGAGTTATATTAAACAGAAGCTCAAGCATGTTTGTTTGACGTGCAAGAACCAATGAGGTTCATTCTTGTGTTACGCAGCACTTTTGAGCTTCAGCAAGAACCAATGAGGTTCATTCTTGTGTTACGCAGCACGTTTGAGCTTCAGCAAGAACCAATAAGGTTCATTCTTGTGTTACGCAGCACTTTTGAGCTTCAGCAAGAACCAATGAGGTTCATTCTTGTGTTACGCAGCACGTTTGAGCTTCAGCAAAAAAACAATGAGGTTCATTCTCGTGTTACGCAGCACGTTTGAGCTTCAGCAGGAACCAATGAGGTTCATTCTTGTGTTACCCGGATGTTTGAGCTTCAGCAGGAACCAATGAGGTTCATTCTCGTGTTACGCAGCACCTTTGAGCTTCAGCAGGAACCAATGAGGTTCATTCTTGTGTTACGCAGCACGTTTGAGCTTCAGAAGGAACCAATGAGGTTCATTCTCGTGTTACGCAACACGTTTGAGCTTCAGAAGGAACCAATGAGGTTAATTCTCGTGTTACGCAGCACGTTTGAGCTTCAGCAGGAACCAATGAGGTTCATTCTCGTGTTACGCAGCACGCTTTGAGCTTCAGCAGGAACCAATGAGGTTCATTCTCGTGTTACACAGCACGTTTGAGCTTCAGAAGGAACCAATGAGGTTCATTCTGTGTTACGCAGCACGCTTTGAGCTTCAGAAGGAACCAATGAGGTTCATTCTCGTGTTACGCAGCACGCTTTGAGCTTCAGAAGGAACCAATGAGGTTCATTCTCGTGTTACGCAGCACGTTTGAGCTTCAGAAGGAACCAATGAGGTTCATTCTAGTGTTACGCAGCACCTTTGAGCTTCAGCAAGGAACCAATGAGGTTCATTCTCGTGTTACGCAGCACCTTTGAGCTTCAGCAGGAACCAATGAGGTTCATTCTTGTGTTACGCAGCACGCTTTGAGCTTCAGAAGGAACCAATGAGGTTCATTCTCGTGTTACGCAACACGCTTTGAGCTTCAGAAGGAACCAATGAGGTTCATTCGTGTTACGCAGCACGCTTTGAGCTTCAGCAGGAACCAATGAGGTTCATTCGTGTTACGCAGCACGCTTTGAGCTTCAGCAGGAACCAATGAGGTTCATTCTCGTGTTACACAGCACGCTTTGAGCTTCAGAAGGAACCAAATGAGGTTCATTCTCGTGTTACGCAGCACCTTTGAGCTTCAGAAGGAACCAATGAGGTTCATTCTTGTGTTACGCAGCACGTTTGAGCTTCAGAAGGAACCAATGAGGTTCATTCTCGTGTTACGCAGCACGTTTGAGCTTCAGAAGGAACAATGAGGTTCATTCTCATGTTACGCAGCACGCTTTGAGCTTCAGAAGGAACCAATGAGGTTCATTCTCGTGTTACGCAGCACGCTTGAGCTTCAGCAGGAACCAATGAGGTTCATTCTCGTGTTACGCAGCACGTTTGAGCTTCAGCAGGAACCAATGAGGTTCATTCTCGTGTTACGCAGCACGCTTTGAGCTTCAGCAGGAACCAATGAGGTTCATTCTTGTGTTACGCAGCACATTTGAGCTTCAGAAGGAACCAATGAGGTTCATTCTCGTGTTACGCAGCACGTTTGAGCTTCAGCAGGAACCAATGAGGTTCATTCTTGTGTTACGCAGCACGTTTGAGCTTCAGCAAGAACCAATGAGGTTCATTCTTGTGTTACCCCGGATGTTTGAGCTTCAACAAGAACCAATGAGGTTTGTTCTCCTGCGGCAAGCAGGTTTAGTTGAACTTTTGTTTATGTTTTGCTGTTCAATGTTTATACGTGAATAAAAGCTTAAATTCAGTCTGTTCATCATATAAAGTGACTGTGTCTCTTCAGAAAATTTTGACTAAACCGCTCAATTCAAATGGATTAGTTTTATGATCTCCTATGAACTTTTGAGCGTCAAAGAGGTAGTTGCGTAGCTTTCTATGGAGGGTCAGAAATCTCTCAGATTTAATTTAAAACATCTTCATTTGTGTTTAAAAGATGAACAAAACTCTTACAGGTTTGAAACGACATGAGGGTGAGTAATTTATGACAATTTTTCATTTTGGGTGAACTTACCCTTTAACTAACATCAACAAAATTTAATAGATGCAGTAAAATATATTGCTCATAGTTAGTTCATGTTAACTAATGCATTAACATAGTAAAGTGTTACCCATATTTGCATTCCATGTGTGAAAGAGTGGAATACACCAAAGTTTTGGAACATTTTGGAGCAATAGCAATTTTTTCAAATTTCTCCAACCTATGCATAAACAGCCAATACTTTTGTCAATTCACACCAGGTTAAACCCGTGTTTACTCACTTTCTCTGCATCCTGTTCAAACAGTCGGAGCTGAAAACACTGATCCAGCTTCAGTTTTCTTAGGTGCCACATCTGGTGCAGGTGCTGTCTGGTGCTGTGGAGTTTATCCAGCAGACTGGCGATCTTCGGAACCACACTCTGGAAGTCGGCACTTCCAGAAATACAGTTCCTCCCTGAGAAGCCATCACTGGAGCGGATACACTGCAAGAGTCTCTGGCCTTCGTGGTCCAGCTCTTCCACCGGAGCCTTCATCACCTTCTTCTTCAGCTGAGTGTGCTCATCGATAAGTCTCCGAGATCCCTCTACATCCACAGGGAACTCCTTCTTAGCCAACATCTCCTGCAGATCTTCCAGGCGGGAGAGGAGGTGAACGGCACTGGCCAGGAACTCCTCAAGAGCGACCCGGAGCTCAATCCATTCCTCATGATTATATTCCAGAGATCCCTCAAAGTCGTCCGTTAACTGAGATGGGTCCACTAGTTTGGTCAAACCCTCCACAGACACCAAGGTAGTCTATCAGCGAGAAGGGAGAAATAGACATGTCAGTTTAGGGTGAAAGTAAAGATGGCCTACTTCTTGTTTGATGTGAGCCAAGAATGAATTATAACATGGAACCTCTGTGCAGACAAGCAGTGGATGATACTTTAGAGTCTAGAATGGCAAAGACGGCTACTCAATACTTGCGATTTTACCTCAAAGGTGAACTTGGCACTGCCAAAGTTGGTCTTCTGTTTCTGCCAGAAGTTGTCTGGTTTGATGATGAGAGCGACGCAGATCTCAGCTGAAAACGCTTCCTGCAGGGTCTTCAGTAACGGCTTTATCAGGTCCCACTTTGAACCGCGCATATCAATAATCACAGTGAAACCTCTCTTACACACGTCCTCACTGAAACAGACAGAGAAGGAGAGACTTCTAGAAACATACCAGAAGAAATGCAACAATTAATAAGTAATTATTACTTTACTAGACTACTACATATAATATTAATAATACTGTTTGAAATCTTTAATTTCATCGTCATTGTTCTTTGATGTTGTGAGTTCTTACTGAGGACGTCACATTTATTTCACATAAAAATAGTCAGCACCCAACACTAGCAAAACAGTTGCAGATTTTTTGTGTTATTGTTACATACAATTAAAACACTTTTTAATATTTATATTTAATAAAATAAAATTGTAACACTTTATAATATGTAAAAATGCAACAATACAATAATAAACTACTTACAAATCATTAACAAACTATTAGTTTATAGTTAATTCATAGTTAATATAGTGTAGTTCCACATAATACATATATTAGTCCTATATATCTATTCATTGTCACTGTAATTAACACAATTATTATTGCTTAATTAGCTCGTATAAAGGAATTGTTCATTAGTTATTAGGAGTAAACTGTCTAGATTAGGTCACGGAAAATGGGAAAATGTCATTAATGAAGTGCTTTAAACCAACCTTTATTAGACATTAATTGCATTCATATTAATTTCCTTACACACAAACAATATTTAGGAACACTTAATAAAATGCATTTAATGTTGACTTAACCGGAACATTTTTCCCCCAGACCTTTTGCTGTCTGTGTTTCCATCGCAGTCTAAAGTACCGTGAAGATTAGGCAAATTCGTCCGGTGATGTAGGACTGCGGCGTGACTTTCCAATTCCACTGGATTTCATTCTCTGAATATAAGCTTAATAATATTCATCATCAGGCCATCTGTCATATTTTTTTAATTCATTGTTGAATCGAATGGCAAACAACTCTGAACTGCATGCACCGCAACAGACTTTTAAAAATTGTGGTTGAAATAAATTGATGAGTGGAGTCAGCCAATCAAAATGCTGCATAGGCTCAACCAATCAGCATGTATAGCACCCAAGGCCTGCCCCCCAAAGTTTCTGAACTTTGAAAAAGTACTAGTACTACTTTTGAGGGGGAAATATTTACTTAATAAAGGTTGGTTTAAAGCAATTAAATTAATAAAAATTTTACATTTTCCAAGACCTAATCTAAAGTGAGAACTGTTTAGAGTTCATAAGTTCAACTTATTAATATGACAACTTATTGAAACATATTTAAATGTTAAATTTGGTCTTCTATGCATTTCTGATTCATATTAAATGAGTCACTTAACCCAGGAAAAGGACAAAGAGAGAGAGAGCAAGAGAGAGGGGTGAGTGTGTGTCCTTCAGACCAGAAAGTGCTGCACATTTTGCCTCATTATTGCATCTAAGCCACTTTAGTTCTTCAATTTCCATATAAATGATATCACTCAGAATCTCTTCTACCAAATATCAGCTTGGAACAGAGCCGGATAATTTGTTTGGGCACCTTTTAAAGAGTTCCTGGATGATTGTTCTCATCAGGTTAAGCGGAAACAGCACAGCTTCTATTTCTGGCTCATGCTTTTGAGGTAGCGCTCAGAGATTGGAAGATAAAAATAACCCTCCAGTGATTCTGACAAAATTAACAACACAGATTTCGGTACGCCTCAAAGAGGGAAATAAAGATGACAGAAAGTCAGCACAAACGCTGTGTGATTTGGATCCACATAATGGCACATGTAAGCCTCTCTCATTTCCTGCCGTTCAAAGATCTGAGTGGGAAACTTGTCAAAAACAACAGCCGTAAATTCTAACACTTTACTCCTGTGATGGGACGAACTACTGCCAAAGCCACGCTTTCGACTTTGTGTTGAGTAATTCAATAGCTGGACATAAACACTCAACACAGCCTTGAGTCTTCATCCCACACAATCTAAATCAAGAAAAACAAACAACTTGCACATTCACCAAGTGCCATCACAGACCTCATTATCATTTGTTTCATTCATCACAAAAACATTTCATAGAGATGATTTTCTGCCTATTGTTGTAGTTGTTGCTGTGACAAAAATGTGTGAAGATCTGCAGTCAGAACAATGAAAGAAAAAACCTTTGCTTCAGAGAGGAAGACAAGAAATGATACCCACTAATTAAGAATTTGTTCCCATGACTTAATTCCTGAGTTTTATTAAATCGCAAAAAAGGGGGATGAGGCGTGGTTGAGCTGCTGCTAAGTCAAAAAGACGCTGTTTGTTCCACCCCTTTTCCAAAACTCATTGACCTTTCTGAGGCTGACGAACTTACAGTTGTTCAAATTGAATTTAAACAGTATTCCTGAACATTACGGAAAAACAGCTTGTACAATGTATAATGCAGGTTACGCACAAAAGCTTCTCCTTAAGTAGAGCAGTTCCCACATTGTCGGGACAATCCGTTGTTTGGGGATCAAAACCTGTGTCTTATTTCTAGTTGCATTTGATGTTAACAGTTCCAATTATAAGTTTTCCGACAAATATCATGACAAAAATGGTGTATAACATTGTATCTAAAATGCGTAAGAAAAAAAACATACCACTAAGAAACGTCCTGTGAAATCTGTGCTTGCAAAGTCTGTGCAAGAAAACCATTCTGGATGATCCTCTTGTTTGTTGACATTCTTAAGTCCGAATTAGGCTTGAAATGGTTTGAAAATGATGCCATCCTCAATATTTACGTCTGAGTAGAGCTCATGGTAAATGGTGTGGCATTTCCCGAACATAATCACAACACACTGGGCCAGCTAACCAATCACAGCACATTTCATATTTCGGAAGGAGGGGCTTCATCGAAACAGGAACTGCATGATGCGTTTGAGCCATACTGGGTGATGTAATAATGTAAAATATGTAAAAAAAAAAAATTTTGAACAAGCAAGCATTAAAGCATATTCTAGTACAACCTAAAAACTAAATCAAGACTTTGTAAAAGGGCATAATAGGACCTCTTTAATTCCATGATATCTATTTTTTCATCTGCATGTGATGTGTGGGGCTTCGTATTTATTAGATAAGTTAAGATTACAGGAAATTGTCAGAAGACATGCAATAGACTGATATGGGGCCCTATCATCAGTCTTTCTGCTCGCAAATTTCGCCATTTAAAAGCGAATCCGCCATGGCGCAAGCGCAACTGGCTTTTAACGGGATTGGGAGATGAGACTCTGATTGGTTTATTGCACGTTATGCCCAAAACACACCCATGACTCAATAAGAGACTAGAGACAACCCTTTTAGACCATGCGCCTGGCGGACCGTTTTTCCCATCGTTAAACTAGCATAGTAAAGTAGTCAAGTCACCTTTATTTATATAGTGCTTTTTACAATGCAGATTGTTTCAAAGCAGCTTCACAGTGTTAACAGGAAAACAGAGTTTGATTCGACTGTACAGCCACTCTGGTGAAAATGGTGATGTCATCCAGCTCATTTCAATTATCATATAGTGTCAATGCGGGCAGATCACTAATATATTTGAAATTTTAGTTGAAAATTTGGTATCCTAAATTTTGTAGTAGGTACTAGATTTGGTTTGAAACTTACTTCACGATCATTAAAAAAGTACTGCCATGTGACCTACGGCATCAGTTGTGCTACTTCACCACCATTCACAATTTTTTCCTGTGGTCTCATGGGATAGTGTCCATTGTCCATTGAATGCACACTTTAGAATCTCTGCGGGATAGTAGTAGGTCATCCGGGTACCTTTCACCTACTGTTTTTCAAATACTATGCATTCAGACATACTATATTGGCATATTATATAGTGGGGAAACATTTGATTTGCAGATACAGCGCACGTTTTATTTTTTCCAATATTATATTTAGTCTGACTAGTAGCTCTTTCTTTTTAAAATAAAAAAGCAATTTTTACTCACATTTGGGGCCCTATTTTAACTAACAAATGGGCGAGAGTGCATTTGCTTTATAAACAATGTGGCCCAGGACTTGAAAATGATAACTGGAAAACACTTGCCTGGCGTTGCGTTGTGTCAGGTGATAGGGCCCTTGGTGTTAATTTCGAATCCAGTTTAGCCACCAATAAACTCGTTGTTCCAAACCATTTTATTTCATACAGAACTTGTACAGCACAAGATGGCATTTATAATACTTCTATGATGCTTTTTGTTCTTTTTGGAGCTTTACAGCTCCTATCAAAAGTATGCTTTCACTGAATGGAAAAGAGCTACATTCTTCAAAACATTTCCTTTTGTACTCCACAGAAAGTCAGTCACACAGGTTTGTAACAACATGAGGGTAAGTAAATGATGATAGAATACTCATTTTAAGGCGAACACGAACGCAGACAACAATCAAAAGAGCGTGTCACAAACACTATATCATGTGCCAGTGCAGGAGGCATAAGGCATGAATCATAGCCTGAAGGAAGGTTTGCACGCTGATTCAATAACATTGATTTCCCCTCTTCACCAAACCAGCAGCCTGCACCGCTTTACACTGATCCGACACTGATGATGCAAGCACTGCTCCCGAGTGGAAATCGAACTGGGATGGGTTCGGTGTCTAGTGTGAAAATTATACATCCATAATGGATGTGGATGACTTGTTCTTCTTGCTAATGAGGATATCTTTTGGTTGACAAAATGGAAAGCCTTAAGGAACAACGTTTTCAAAACAGACCCTCCTATACTAAACACACAAGTTTCACACTTAACCACATCATGTCATGAAACAGGGTAACTGATACCTCTCAGTGAACCAGCATTGCACTTTTCATTTCATCTGCATGTGTTTAAAGCTGTTTTGAGTTAAAGAGCAGCTGAAGGGGACAGAAGCTCAGATGCCTGTGGGCACCGACACATCAAAATACTATGAGCTCTGATGATGAATCATGGCTTGTGGGAAAAGCTTATAGAGACGGGGGTCTCCATCCCTTCTTTTTCCTTTTCAGTTTCTTTCTCTCTTTCTCCTAATTAAACTTGTATTAAGTCAGCCTTTGTTCACAGCTTAGCTCACAGACTTTGATGCTGACATCTGAGAGCAGTGACAGCATTGATCAGTGGCCCAGTGAGGTCAGCTGTATTCATAACACCAGCCCTGAAACACACACACTCATTGGTTCACTATCTTTGTGGGGACTCTCCATAGACATAATGTTTTTTATACTGTACAAACTGTATACTCTCTCCCCTTACACTAACCCTACACCTAAACCTACCCATCACACAAAACTTTCTGCATTTTTACATGTTCAAAAAACTAATTCTTTATGATTTATAAACTTGTTTCTTCATTGGGACATCAATGTAGGTCCACACGCAGTGACACAAGTCCCTATGAGTCTGTGTGCATTCAGGCTGAAGTTCCCACCGGGATAGAAAAACATGATCAAATATTTTGATCATTTAAATTATAATAGGCCTATACAAACTTTTGTTCACATGCTTTGCAAAAACACATGCATGAATGAGATCACATGTTCTGTTAAGATTGGACATTATATTAAGATTAATACAATATTTGCTATGATCCTGTTATCAGTATCACCACAGATGTTTTTTTATTCACCAAACACCTTGGAAATACCAGGTATGTGATGTTTACTTATAACTTATAACAGAATTTATAGTGTATGTGTACTCAAAATGTTCCTTTGGCTCTCACTTTATATTTTTAAGTATATTCTAAATAAACTACAAAAAATATATATTTATTTTGTCCTGTTCTCATATTCTTTCTTATATTTCCCTCTCACATACCTGACTCAAAGGCTCATTTATTATGAGGCTCATTATGCGGTTCTTTTGTTCTCTCAGGTGTGAATCACAGCATTATTCATGATAATTCACGCCTATTCAAATATGGGCTTTGTAAACAAAAAGTGTCTTACAAAATTTAAATCAATTTATTGTTTTATGTAAATGAGTAGGCACAAGGATTGTCACATCAGCTTGAAGCAAAAACTCTAGGCAAAAACTCCCATTAGTCAAAAGTCTTGTGGACAAGAACACTAATGACAGCAGCCTCTAGTGCGCATCTTGAGGTTTACTCACACAGTTCTTACTAGCTGGCCTCCATTACACTCACCCCTCTATACCACACTCTCATTCGGGTCACGGCATCAATGTAACCCACCCCCCCTCTAAACCTGCTCCATGTGGAATTCATACCAGTGTTTCTGGCATAGGAGGCGGGCATGCTAACAGGGAAGCTAAAGATCCCAGCCTGTAGCGTCAGACCCAGTGCATCTCTTGAGACCCTGGGAGTGAGATGTACCTGCACAGCTCTTATTAGCTGGCCAACATTACACTCACCTCTCTAAAGCTCACTCCCATCCAGGTCATGGCACCAGTGTAACCCCTCCAGTTCTACTCGCACCACTCCAAGCAGGATTCAAACCGGCATTTATGGCATGAGAGGTGTGCATGCTAATAAGATACATTAACACCCATAATGCTCATGCGCAGTTTGTTTATTCTGAATTAATTAAGCTCACCTGGGCACAGTGGACAGGTATGTTACAAGTCGTCTCAGGTCCTCATGTTTTATTCGGTCATGGTTACTCCTAGCGGGAAAGGTCAGGATGGGGCCACCTCTCTTATCACGACCTCCTGCAAATGACCCAGAGAGAACATGAAGACTTGCACACATGACACTCACAACAGAGCATGTCTAGTGAGCTTCCAAAAAAAAAAAAAAAGGTACGGAGCCTTGGAAATCACCTGTAGGAGAAAAAAACAAGACCTGCAAATCTCTGGCCACAGTTTTGCTATTTGTCCGCTCAGTTTATCAACCGTACTCACAGATTCTTAAATTGTTCCCTCAGTTTACCAAATCGCACCCATGGATTAAAAAAACCATACCAACCAATTTTCAATCTGTGCACTTAGATTTGTAGGACCCTATCATACACCCGGTGCAATGCAAGTGTTTTTTGCTAGTTTCAGCCTGACACAGTTATCATTTTTTTACATCCAGCGCCATGTTGTTTAAATAGCAAAAGCATTCGCGCCCATCTGATCGCCCATGGGTGTGCTGGTCTGAAAACAAGGTGTGTTCAGGTGCATTGTTGGTGCGATTATAATAGGATTTTGACAATATTGTGATTAAAGTGTACCTCATGTAAACGCAATACTTTGATCAAACTAAAACGATTAAGCTCATAATCGTAGTAACCATAGTCGCATTAAACTAAGTGGCATATGCCGATTTAAACAGGCATGTAATAAACACACAATAAACAGGCATTTAAACATCTTAATCACATTATTACCATTCTGACCAAAAGTGCACATGTGCACAGACGTACACGGATACCGTGTGTTGTTCACACAACTTCATGAATGAACTTCGTGACATTATTCTTAAGTTTTCTCTTTTCCAAATCACTAAACTCTGTCAACACAACTCGCAGAGCATTCTCTGATCCGTATCTTCATCTAGACGGTGCAAAGAAACCGACAGCAGCAGGCAAACCTGGCATAGCGGTGTTCATCACAGAGATGAATAATATCCAGTAAGCTACGTCTTTAAAAATCTATTATGAATTTAATGCGAGTAGATTACAACAATGGACGGTAACATGCATACTGTATGCTTATCTGAGTGTGGTATAACCACTTATTAGCGAATAATCAGAATAATGAAAATTGATGTTGTAAACTGGAGTGAAGAGTTCTGCTCATGTCATGTAAACATCTTACTGTGATTAAGACCGTACTCTGATTATTATAAACAGTCACATTGTTAGTGCACATGTAAACGTAGTCTATTTTACACTGTAAAATAAAGTGTTACCAAATGATCTATTGTATTTATTAATTGTGTAGCATGTAATTCAAAACCCAAGTACATAATTGTTTCTGAAGATGGAGGCTTGATTGAAGTTTGATCTGTAAATTAATATAGTAAAACGTCAACAGGGGATCTAAATTGACCATTTGGCTGAGAATCAAACAAATACAAAACTCATTTTGTGGTTTCACATCAAGATTAAACAAACAAACAAACGTCAATTAAAAATAGAAGTTGCATGTTTGGCAGTGTCTGGAAGCTGAAACAGATGGTGTATTTTATGGTGTATTTTTTGGTCATTATTTTTCATTTATTCAAAAGGAGTATCACATCATATCCCCATATGCCCATATTCGATATTATCTATTCTACATTATAGGCTCAACATTCATTTTGCATGCTTAAAATGTAGTTTGACCCTTTCTTTTCAAATGCACATACCTTAAACATGGATGCTGACCAGCAAGGTCAAGAACAGCTTTAACTGAAGAACCAATTCTTGTCAATATGGTTAACCAGTTTTGTCAGTGAACATTTAGGTTACGCTGGCCAACCAGCTAGACCAGAACCATCATTAAAATGATATTGTATAGAGATGGACAGACATTGGCTACATTAGACATTTGATAGCGGCTGTATCTCACATCTCACCAGATTAACTGGCACACATATCACTGTGCCTCAACAATATGTTGACTTCTGGATGTCATGCTTGAAGGAAATCACTACATTTGGCCAGCTGTTAGTACAACAAAGTATGTGAAATAGCCGCAGGTCATAATCTGTAAAGTTTAGAGTAAACACTTCTACAGCCAAGCTGATATATATATATATATTTCATAGAAGAATTCCATCACATCAGGACACATCAGGGTCAGTCAATAACAGATGTAGTAATTCCCAGTGCATTACGGGGGTCATGACATGGATTTTTCTTTTTTTAAATGTTCCTTGAGGTTCACTTAATGTTTTGTACAAAAACAAATATGGAAACAACTATTTTCAACCCTCATTCTGACACTCTTTATGGAATTATCTGTTTTTAAGGTGCGGCTCCTTTGAGGCTTGTCAGTAAACGGTCACTGTTATGATTGGCTAATGTCATTGCATAGGAAACGGTATCAACGCCCACTCGCTATTGCACGTGAGTGAGTGTTTTGAAAACATTATCCATATAAAACCGTAATTTACAGACAAAGAATTATGGAATCTTTTATGGTTTGCGATGCAGCTGCTGTCAGATCCAATACAACTGTTTGTTTCATCTGTCAACACAAGTTTCTTTGCAAATTCTCCATTACAATATCTCTCGCTTACAAAACAGCCTGCAGTCAAATTCTCAGAAACATATAATCCTTTGACGCAATTCATGACACCATTCATAATAATCCATGCATTTGTTCCTGACGCTGGGATCCTTCTGAAATCATGGGCTAATTTTCATTTTTGGTTGAACTATCCCTTTATGCATGAAACTTTATATTTTAATGGTACAAAGACCTCATATGTCAAAAGATCAAGGCAAATTTAATTTCTCATGTCAAGACCCCTTTAATGTTTGCATGCTTTGTATTCTGTATTCGGTATTCTGTTCCCATAATTTAAGTAAAAAGCTTGACCATCTTGGGCTTGTTTACCAGCTCAACAAGTTCCCCAACAGCTGGTACACCACCAACACCAGAGCCAAACGATGAAATCCCAAACATAATTCATTCTCAAAACATGAGAGTGAGCAAAAGACAACAGAATGAAAATGAGAATAGATCACACTCAGAACATCTCACAGATCTCACACTCACCTGATACAAATGCTACTTTTTCTCAGCACAGGAAGGACATCAGACGCTTTAAGGCCTTCACCTCTGAAAGACCCTGTGAATGAATTGAGAAAAGCACGATTATTTTCATTTGCAATCTCATTATCATTTACAGTTTTTCTCAGTCGCTTTGGTGCATTTCTCACATCACTATTTACATTTGCACAACAGTTACTTCAACCTCCACAACTTTTAGTCATTTGTGCACATCATTGCAGTTTCTCATTCCTTCCAACAAATGGCAAATGCTTTTGGACATGCATCAATTGCTTAAATACAACTCTCTGCTGTTTTATAACATCATTTGCTTATGTCGTGTCAGTCAAAATTAACTATACTTGTGAATGCTGAATAGTCATTCCATATAAAACTAATAGTCCTCATTTCATTGCTTGAGTCATTACATACAAAAATGTTGCACTAGTTGTCAAAATCTGTCAAGCAAATTCTACACATTTTTTAAAATCTTTTTTTCCCTGAAACTCTAGGAGATTCTTTCCTCGCTGCATTGCAAGAGATTATATTCGCTGTGATGTAGATGAAATGATGTGGCCAGACAGAGAGGAATGTCTAGATGTGCATGAATGATTACAGTACTATGTATGTTGTATCTTCAGTTCCGATATGTACTGCAATATTGTTTGCAGTTGTGCACAGCTCTACCCAAAGGGAGTTTATATTTGTTGTAAATAAGGATGTATTTTTTTCTTTTGCACAATGCTGTGAACAAATTAGAGCAAAGAGCATATGCAGTAAAAATGTGAAACATACATCCTTGTACTCAATGTCATGTACTCAGTTACCTCACTTAATACAGTAATGTGTAACTTTACTGTATTTTTCAAATGGCTGTGCAAATAGTATATAGCATTTTCAGGTACTGTCAACAAGATATGACTTTTTTGCATTGGAAAACATTTACAGAGTAAACTGTCATAATGAAAACATGACAAAGCCATTTGACTATCTTGTTCATAAACAATGGTGTCAGGACTTTTCATCTGGATGACACTGACACTTTCATTGACATGAATACTTGCTTGTGAGGAATTTGCTATTCATTTTGAGCAAGTGACATGCATTTGCAGATTATCAACTAGGTTTTACAATTTGTACTAATTGTTTTGAGAACTGCATTAACTGTTGTGCAAATTTTGAAGTGAGAAATGCACCATAGCGACTGAGAAAAACTATTACATTCCAACATAATGCATAATCTTAAAAAGGAAATACACATATTAAAAATGGGAAGGCTGTGTCCTTCCTACACTAGTCCTCCTGAGGCTTCCATGTCCTCAGCTGTCATCATTTTTGAAAAATAAATTATATTAAAAATCTATTAATGCAATCCAGTGAATGACAGCCATCTGTGGTCTCCCACTGATTCATTTACAACAAAACAGAAAAAAAATCCATAGAAATTGGGCATGTACCGTGCTGAATCATTTTTCGCAATTTTTTTCCACTCTCTCCATGAATTAAAATGTTTGCTAAGGACTGCGGGTGATTGAAAGACATTTTTAGACACCCTCACAAACTTTCCTAAGCATTTCCCCTCGGAAGAATCCCGCCTTCCAAGGATCCGTCAGATTGAGATGTATAGTTATTATGTACAGTTGTGCTTGAAAGTTTGTGAACCTCATAAACTTAAATGAGTCCCTTAAACTGTCCAATGTTCTTCAAAATAAATATTCAGGTCCTGCAAATCCTTCAGTTTTCCAGTATCTTTTGCCTGTTTGAACCCTTTCCAGCCGTGACTGTTTGATTTTGAGATCCATCTTTTCATATTGAGGACGATTGAGGGACTCAAACATAACTATTAAAAAAGGTTCAAACATTCACTGATGCTCCAGAAGGAAACACGATGCATTAAGAGCCGGGGGGTGAAGCTGACCCTTAAGATCAAGATATCATAAAGATAACTGAGAACTCCATTAGATTTTCTGAGCTATGAAAACGGAACCCCTAAGCAATAAAATGTTCCACTACAGTAAACTCCTCCACACACAAACATCTTCCTTCCTGTCCACATCTATCTCCTTATCTCTATATCTCAAGACCAACCCACTCTCTCTCTCAGTCTGGACTTTTTAATATGACTATCATAAAGCAGCAGTCCCCAGAGAGAGATGATAAGAGCCATCATAAACACTCAGGATACAGGATGAAGCCATCTAAAGCGAAGTGTCTCCTCAGTACTACACTCCTCCCTGAGGACACTCTTCACAGGATTGGATCAATGCTGCTGATTCTTCACATTAAAGACACACTGGCAACCCTGCTAATGAACGAGGTTCAGAGAGGAAGATGATAATGAAAGAGCTTCAGCAGTCCAGCTGATTATGCATCATATCAAGATAGAAGTAGTTCAGTAGATGATTGAAACATGGATAACATGGACACATTTGCAAAACCAAAGATTTGGTACTAGGATTTGTGTGAGTGTGGAGTGAGGTTTACATGTTGATGCAAGAGCTGTGCGAATAAACTTCACTCCCTAGCCTAAAGGCTGTAGTCTTTAAAGCGCCTGCCTCCCATACTGGAAACTCTGTTTCAAATCCCGTTTGGAGCAGGGAAAATAGGACCAGTCGCCAATGGTGCCGTGACCCGGATGTGAATGAGGTTTAGGGGGTGAGTGTAACGGAGGCCAGCTAATAAAGAGCTGTGCATGTAAACCTCACTCCCCTGGCCTTGAGAGGTACGCTAAAGGCTGGGGTCCTGTTAGCTTGCCTACCTCCCATGTCAGATACAACTGTTAAAATCCTGCTGGGAGCTGGTTGTGTAAGGCTGGTTACATTGGTGCCGTGACCCGGATGGGAATGAGGTTTAGGAGGATTAGTGTAATTGAAGCCAGCTAGTAGGGTTGGGTACCGAAACCCGGTGCCAATATGGCACTGGTACCTTTATAACAGGTATGTACCGGACCGAATCAGAACGCAGATTTTGGTGCCTCATTTTGGTGCCACTTAAATTAAAACGTGCTTAAATTAAAACCAGCTAGTAAGAGCTGTGCGAGTAAACCTCAAGAGGCACGCTAGAGGTTGTTAGCCTATGTTAGCATGCCCACCACCCATGCTGGAAATGCTGGTTCGAGGGGTTACATCTCACATAATCAGATTCATATCTATGGCTTTTTATCTGCTGCGATATGTACAACAACCAACATAAAAATATGTTGCTCCAAATAATATTCATTCATTATTCGTCTTAATTTATTAATAGGGTTACCAACTAAAAGCCACAAAACTCCCATTCTCTTCACCGTCTCTTTATTGGCTTATTATTTGACCAAATGACTACATTTAAAACAGTTTCAGAAGACAAAAAAAATTATTTTTATTAACAATATTTAATGCTATCATCTGACGCCATATACAGTAGATGCAGCCATTTGAAACATGGAACCTAACTAAATCTGCTTTAGTTTCACTGCTTTCTCAATCAGGTGGGAGTCAAAAGGAAAGGAGTCTGTACTCCGTGTATCTCTAAAAACAGTGCAAGTGGTGCTAGAGAGGTGGAATGAAAGAATAAATGAGAAAACGAGGAGAAACACAGGAGGCACAGAGTGAGGAATGGACTGAGAGATGAGGAGCAGTAATGGGGAAGAAATGAGGGATCGGATTACAGAAAGACTAAAGCTCAGACAGAGAGCTCAAGCCCCATTAATATGAGAGACAGCATCAGATCAAAGAGCGGCCCGTCCGTCTGCGCTCAGCTCACTTAAACACCTGCATTAGTGCTCAAACTGTCTGTCCTCCTCGAGGGC
This sequence comes from Gobiocypris rarus, assembly GCA_023029165.1. Lineage (NCBI taxonomy): Eukaryota > Metazoa > Chordata > Actinopteri > Cypriniformes > Gobionidae > Gobiocypris > Gobiocypris rarus. The sequence continues at coordinate 13,392,414 of CM040910.1, read as the reverse complement.
GAATGGAGAATTTATTCAGGGAAGAGGGGAAGTGCACTTCCCTGTACCCCTCTCTCTCTCTCTCTCTCTCTCTCTCTCTCTCTAGATATACAGAGCAATGCATTGATATTTCATCCATCGTGCCTTGTTTTAGCAGCACCTCATTAGCATAATGTGAAGAACATCAATAACCTCTTGTTTCTGCATGTTTCTTCCCACTTGCTTTCACATTTCTCACATCATTATAATAAAGCTGTATTCATTCACTATTCTATACAATGCTATTCACATCTTTACAATAAAGCATGTCTATGGGCTCAACACAACAGGATTTTTTAAGCAGAAACACGCAGATTTTAAAAGCAGAAACACGCATTGTACATCATGCGTTTGGATACATTTTTTAGTAAAAATATGTTATTTAAGCTTTAACTTTGGCTATACTTTTCAAATAATTTTACCTTTCAAATAGCATGCCTTTATCTTTATGTACTGATTGAGATTATACTACAAATGCAGTCAACTAAATCTACTGTAACATAAAGCCCTTTTAAAGGCTTTAATTATACCATTGGGAGGTCTGATTTATTTTAGTGAATTGTTTTCCATTATGGACCTGCATGACACTTTAAGTGTCTTCTTTTACTTAACCACTGTTTACATATGTTTTCAAGATCGTGTAAAAAGAAAGACTTAAAAACAACAATCTTTCTGCAAAAATAAGCACTGTGATCAGCAAAAGAATTAGATGATGGATGGAGGGAGGACAGACGGACTGACAGACTGATAATTAATTATGTCTATTAAGACAAAATTTGTATATACAGTATAAAGACACACACACACATACACACACACACACACACACACACACACACACACACACACACACACACACACACACACACACACACACACACACACACACACACACACACACACACACACACACACACACACACACACACACACACACACACAAACAATTTTAAAGCACTATGTAGATAGTGTGATTTTGTCTAAATAGAACTACTTTAACTAACACTTGTAAGTTAAAGTAAAGATACATTCAAGCTGCCCTTCTGAAAAAATAGTTACTCTAAAAGTTACTATCAAAAAGTAGCTAGATACATTGAAACTACTTTCCTTTCTTTTTTTTTTTCAATGACATCGTTAAAAAATTACTGAATTATTGTTAATGAAGAATGTTATAATATTTGGGGTTTCAAGCAACATAACGCAATGCAATTCCTAAGCAAAGAGTATGGGGTGAATTCAGGGTTACTGGGACACTTTCCCAGTCATCTCAATGGCAATAACAGTCAGAATCATTTGATTTTGTAAACTAGCCGATACACACAATACTCAGATATTGCCTATATCTCAAACTGGATGTCAGAATGCAAAATGGCTACACATTTAACATCAATGCAAGAACAAAATGTATTCAACTTAAATTAAATACTTAGGATTCCGGTTAAACTCACAACGAGTTCATGAGTGGCGTGTTCGCTTGAGCCGTGAGCGATTGAGCGGTTGAGTGGAGCGCGCTGTCATAGCGTGGATTATTGAGCTGGGCCTCACACCGCTCCGCTTCGCTCATCACAGGCTCGTACTCATCAGAACCCAAAACAGAATGTAGCTTTTGGTCACGCGCCACCGTATTTATTTGCACATTTATCTTGAACCCTCTCACCGAAAGCATAACTAGTCAATCACGAGTGGCTCAACAAATAGATCTAGAAGAACTCATCTTTCAGGCATTTGACCGAGCGGGTTGACACTTCAGTGTGAGAAATCGGGGGTGTGGCATGTGAGCGTGTGAAACCAATCAAATGCGTGTGTCTCACGGCCAATGCGTGACAGTTGCCAGCTCTGGTTATGACTGAATGCTCTGAATAAGTGTTTCAATGCATTTCTCATGCCAGTCACTTTACTTAAATAATTTAACAAATACACATTCAGTAATCCTTCACAGGCATTTAATACCTCTTCATTTCCTTTTCACTTTAGTCTTGGGTACACTGATGAGTGAACTGGAAGTATCATTAAAATGAATTGAAAGTATGCTCACAGAAGTTGAATGGAGTATCCTACTGCGTGTAATAGCTTAGACCCTGTAAATAAGGTCAAAGATTTCATTAGCCAAAAAGTGAAGGAAAGAAAGGCTACATAGCGGTGAATGTGATCACCAGGTTTTGTGTCTTGAATAGGCCATCATTTTTTTCTATTTACAGGCAGCGTAGTTTTATCCTTTGTTAAGAGACAGCTGGTAAGTGCTGAATGAATGTTAATAGGTTGCAGCAAGCATTTACTGGCATTAGTGTTTTAAGCATCTGGAATGTGTATTGGGAGAATATTTTAGACAAAAACCTAGTTCCTCTAGTTTCATCATGGCTGTCTACAGAACTAAAGGCCTCCCAATCATTCAAATGAGCTCTTTGTGTCAAAATAAACAACAATTTGCAGAGGACATGCTCGCATTATCTTAGTGAGAATAATACACAAGAATTGGTGGGAAGATATGGGATGTTGGGTGCTTGTGCATTTTGCACACAGCTTGTCTGCTTTGGATCTTGTCTATGTACAGTATATTTGTGAATCAGCCATATACATTTTTTCTTGCCATAGAAAATCTCAAACACCAGTGTAAGCCGATATAGTCCGCCATGACCAAACCAACTCTAAGAGTTGTCCTCACTGGAATGTAGTTATCTGTTACTATAATGAGCCACAAAATGAACAAACTTCACATTAACATTCACGTAAAACAGTAGCAACACAGCAACTTGCCTGAACAACCCCAACCATGTTGTCAAGGACACCGTAACCCCCAGCAACACATCCACAAAGGAAACCAGGTCAAGCCCATCCCACTGAACGAAGCTCTGGCCTGCTTTCTGTAGCATGACTCTGGTACAGCTGAAACATTTATTACACCACAGACCAGAATTACAACACACACTCAAACACAAACATATCTTCAAAGCAATCTCAGCATATTGCCTATAGTAATGTAGTACAGCAACCATATGCTGATTGGATGCTTTGTTTCTGTCCTCGGAAAGAAAAGGAAAATGGAGATTCAGGTAATCCGCAACACAGAATCCAGAGGCTGGATTGACCAAAACACATTCCCATATTGGCTCAGTAAATCATGCTGTTGTGGACACAAAGGGTTCCTGTACTGTACTTGATGTCTGAAATATGCCTGCATGGCTCAATACACACCTATTATGTCAATGACACAGCTTGCTAATGCTCTGTAATGGATCATCAGTACAAACAGATAGAGAGTCTGCCTCTGACAAGACAATATTTCTGTGTCCCAAACATTTCACTTGCAAAACAAAGCATTCATACTTTTCATTGAGAAAAAAGAAGTGTACTTGATTGTATTAAATATGTACTGTGCTTTACCTTAAACATTGATTGTTTAATAAACTGTACTTGCAGAAAAATAGACCATTTAAGCGTACTTAATGTAATACTTTAAAATAAAAGTGCACTTGTAATCACATCAATAATAATAATAGTTTTACTTTAAAGTACATTTTAAATCTTGAGGTACACTTATTTTGATGCATGGACTAATAAACTAAAGTACTTTATTATAATTTTAACTAGTGTGTCATTCGATATAACATTTATAGTTCATATATCTTAAATGTACTAAATTCAACTTCATTGTTACAAATGTGTAAATACAAATATATTTTGTAGCTATGCAGGGCTTGACATTAATGTTTTTACTAACCAGCCACTGTGGCTGTTTTAAAAAAAAAAAAACACAATTTTGACTGATTCCCTGGGGAAAAAATGCCATGTAGATATTTTTTATATTATCACATAATATCTGCTGTCACTTTACGACCTAACACACTGATCCATTATACTGTTACACATGCGTTTTCTTTCTCTGTTTTCATCCACTTAAAACATAGCTGACTGTTTACGTGAATACTCAACAAGACCGGTATTTTTGTAATTTAATTGCAATTAACATGCAGTTAAGTGTTTAAAAATGTAACTTAAGTCTATTAAGTATTAAGTCTACTTATAGCCTGACGTGGTCATACTCAATTCTAGTCAGAATATGAGTCTGATACTGCTCCGTTGAGCTGTGAGTATGGAGCGTGTTTCAACCGGACCAGGAAAGACCTCAATTGGATAGACCCACAACCAATCAGAGCAACGGAGCGACGCGTAACGTTAGTTGTCAAATGTCAACAGAACTCAACTGCACTGTGTTGCCAAGTCTGTGTTTTTCCCGCGGGTTGAAGCGACCCCAATTATGTGATATATAGACCTAGGAATGTGAATTTATTAGCAGGCAACCTTGCCAAAATAACATATATTGCCAACCAAACGCCATTTTTTTCTCCCGGAAAGCTATTGTTTTGGGCTATAGATATGAGTAGCAATTGCGAGACATTGCAAAAAAACTTGGCAACCCTGTCTGCACGCACGCTGGATTAAGTAACGTTAGAAGAAAAAGATGAGTCTAAACAATCTTTGCCAGTGTTGTAAAAAAATAATTTAAGGATACACAGAGTACTTACCAACACGATCATCGTTTCTGAGAGAAATAGTGAAGGTGAATGCATATACGAACAAGTTCTCTGTTTAGGATAAGAGCAAATTCAACCCAAGCGCCTTTGATGACGTGGATGATTACGTTACTGTTGATCATCTGTTCATCATCATCTAAAGCCCGCCCTGACAATTTCATTGGTCCGAACAGTTTCTGTTCGGGCATAATAACTCCTCTATGGATCGAGTCCAGACCGAATTCCCAGAGAAAATATGCTGTGGGCGGTGCTAAATTCACCTGGCATCCAGGCTAGTCTACTTAAGTATATTTCAAAGTACATTTTTACATAGTAAGTGCTTTTTAAAAGACTTTTAAAAGTGAAATGAGAGTTCCTGGCTCTTATACTGAAGGAAAGTGGTTTGGTATTTGTATTTTTTTGGTAATCTTCCATTATGTCAAAAACTGTTCATTTAATTTGATAATTTAGAGAAGTAACAGTACACCTCTTCTCAACAAGCCGCATGATCTGAGGTATCATTCATGACATGCCGTAGATTTAATGCTTAGCGATTATCTTAAATCCCCAACCCTGAGCAATAGTAATCATAACGCTTGCCTTAGCAAACACCACTAATTAAAAGCATGATTACACTCAAAAGGAATCAGGCAAAGATTACCCTCAGGCCTGCACACACACACACACACACACACACACACACACACACACACACACACACACACACACACACACATGTTTGTTTTTGTGAAATGTGGGGACATTCCATAGGCGTAATGCATTTTATACCGTACAAACCGTATTTTCTATCCCCCTACACTGCCCCTGCCCCTAAACCTACCCATCACAGGAGACTGCGCAGTTTACTTTCTGTGAAAAAAACCTCATCCTGTGTGACTTATAAGCATTTTGAAAAGTGAGGACATGGGGAACGTCCTCATATTTCACCCTCTTTTTGTAATACCTATGTCATACCCATGTTATTATACACATTTGTGTCCTGATATTTCACAAAAACATGCCCACACACACACACACACACACACACACACACACACACACACACACACACACACACACACACACAATAGTTATCACACCATCTCACATTCAACCGTCATCCTTTCATTACAAACATTGCTAAGTGTTTCTCTCTCTACAGTTTTCTAACTAAAACCTCATGACATTCCCTTGCCCGTCACATGCAAAAACACTGAAAAATCTATGAAGCATTGACGTAGAATGCATGTCACCCTGCTAATTAGAAGTTGAGAGTGGAATCAATGTGCCACCAGGACCGTCAATATGACCAGCAGCAAACAAACCAAGCTAATGTCACAGAAAAAGAACTAACACACACAAAAAAAAACATCAAACACAATGCACAATCATTGCACATACAAAAATCATATCACCCACGTGAATGGATAACTAAGTAACTAAACCAGCCATGTAACATTATGCAGTTTTGAGTTATTTTAAGTTAAAATACAAATTTAAAAAAAGTACATTTGCGATGTTGTCATCATAAACCACACACAACATAAAAAAATATGTTTTGATAGCTTTAATTGAGACCAAGACATCTGTAGATCTCCTTTTTGAAGTATAATTGTAATGTTACACTGATTAAAAGACTCTTCACATCCTGATAACAATAGAAGTGGTCAAAAAATGATATATTCTTTTGAAGTCTCAAGACCAGGAAATGTTCGTCCAATCATTGCATACATCATTCAGAATCTGCAGCAATCAGGTGGTACAAGTCAGAGCTCTCAGAAAATTCTGAGTTAAAAAAATAAGGACTATGAGGACGTGCACGCTTTTTTAAAGTCAGAATCTTGTAATTACAGTAAGTCTGACATGGTGTGAATGCACCTTTACAAAACCTCTTTGAGTTCTAACAATAACCGCAAATAAGTTGTTAACATTTTTATTGTAATGTTATATGCTTTGAGACATGAGGTAATATAATGCCATCTCTTGTGGCGCTTTGCAGACTCTGCTGTGTAAGCGTTCATGTGTTTTGAAGGAGGCATGGCTTTCGAGACTCTGAAAGGGTTTTATGCTTGTAAAGCTAGCTTGCTATTGCTAGCCACTACAAATCTGCAGACCATGGGCCCTATCATACACCCAGCGCAATGCGACGGCAGGCGTGACGCAAGTGTTTTTTGCTAGTTTCAGCCTGACGCAGTTATCATTTTCACGTCCAGCGCCACGTTGTTTAAATAGCACTCATGTCTATCTGTTCGGGCGTGCTTGTCTGAAAAAGAGGCATGGCCAGGTGAATTGTTGGTGCGTTGCTATTTTGAGGCAACTGAAAACAGCTGTGCAGTATTTTTTTTGTTATTTAACGCAAATAACACAAAAGTGTTAGTGATATGCGCCTATAGGCGGGAGTACAACGCGTATACTGCATATTACAAACACAGGAAACACACAAACATGTTTAAATATAAAAAATAAAAGGATTCCTCTTTGGAGAAGCCTTCAGTCTTTCCGCTTGGGCCCGACATGGCGCGAGCGCAACTGGCTTTTAAAGGGAATGGGAAATGAGACTTTCATTGATTTATTTTGCACGTTACGCCACTAGGTACAACCCTTTTGGACCATGTGCCTGGAGTGATGACCGTTTTTTTCTGTTGTTAAACTAGCAAAAGTGGATTCGGACACACCCTAAGTGCACCTGTGCCATGTGCTTCAGGCCATGTGCTCAGAACGTTAATAGGGCCCCTAAGCTTTAAGTGTCAAAATGCATTTTGAGGGCCACTGTATATTCAGAGACATAAAAAACATCCCTATTTTTCACCTTACATTACCCCCAGTTCATTATTTGGAATATTACTAGCCATGGTATGGACCCTTTTCACATTTCAGGGGTTCTCAGAAGCAAAAGTCGTCATGGTTGGTTAAACTTCTATAGTGGTGAATGGAAACTTCAACAAATACATTTTTTGCATTCCTATTTAGCATTTTTATGACTTTTCAAAAGAGGAGAATAATGTAACAAACAAATAAGACAAATAAGACTCGCTGAACGGATGAACTGTTCTTTTATTCTCGTGAGCACCTGTGTGGCCGATGCTCTTGCCTCACACCAAACAGCGAGCCTTAACCACTCAAACTTTCTCCACAGACCCCGCCCTCACATCACTGCGCAGGCTCTTTTTTCAGAGGAACAGCCCATGCCTTAAAGCCCCACCACCCAGAACACATAACACATGAAAGAACAAACATGCACCTAGAACACACTCTTTATATGGACCCACTTTATATTAGGTGTGCTTAACTACTATGTACTAACATTTTAATTAATAATTTGATACATTGCCCTTATTGTGTACATACATGTTTTTACATTGTACTTACATTTTAAAAATACCTGTATGTAATTACATCTGTAATTAATTTCTGTAGTTACATTTGTAATTACACAGTTGACATGTCCCTTACACCTAACCCTACCCTTAAACTTACCCATCCCACCACACCTGTCCCTAACCCTACCCGTATCCACCTCAATATCAGCAAAGGTGTTTTGCAACACAATATGAACACAGTAAGTACATTGTACTTATTTTTTTATGTAAGTACATAGCAGTTAAGGCCACCTAATATAAAGTGGGGCCGAACATAAACAGTCTCTAGACTTGCTACAATAATATTGAGAGATTGCCGAGCAGCATCAACCAGATTTCTGTAGTTTAATGCCAATGTAAGAAATACTGTATAGGGTTAAAAATATACATTCACGAAAATACAATAACAAAAGCTTTGTTAATAAGTGTGGAAAAGCATCTGTGAAAAGGGTCCATTGTACATAACTACAACGTACATTAAAGGGCACCTATTATAGCCCTTTTTACAAGATGTAATATAAGTCTCAGGTGTCCCCAGAGTTTGCCTGTGAAGTTTCAGATCAATATTCCTAACAGATAATTTAATATACCATTCTGAAAATGGGAATTTTGGGGTTGAAGAAAAATGAGCTGTTCTGTGCGTGTCTCCTTTAATGCAAATGAGCTGCTGAGAGGGCGGAGCCTACACATCTCGTTCACAGCTCATTTACTAGACTCTAACAAACAACAGAAGATAAACAGAAATTCACTCACTGCTCTTGACTGACTGAACTTTAGTAGCTTTTATAACATTTAAAGCTACTTTAATAACATTTCTTACTTGAATGCTGCTGTTAATGCTATGGCGAGGAGATAAACATGGCGGACTGTGACAGCTCAGCTCAATGAGGGAGGGGTCTGTGCTAGTATGTCAGTGTCCATCAACATGTGTGGGCGGGGCCTCTGCAGTGCGACATCACACTGCAGGAATCTGGAAACGGCTTGTTCTGAGACACTGCTTATGATTTATGGAGATAAAAAAAAAAAGTATAGGGTGGATTTTTACCATTATAGGGTTGTTGTTTACACACACTGCCAACACACATTTATGTTCAAACCTTATAAAAGTGAATTTTGCATAATAGGTGCCCTTTAATAGTATTAGTGTCACTCAATCGATCAAAACATAAAACATTTTAAATCTGTCCCCAATACTGTCCCCCTCTTCAACTGCTGAAGATTTTCATTTTGAACAGGCAATTTCTACAGCCAGGACCAACTTAACACAATCTCAAAATGAATGACAAACTTACTCAGACAGCTCACACACGTTCAAACACAGAGAAGAGAGCATACAGACAAGCAGAGGAGTGTGTGACCTTTTTAAATAAATCTGACATCAGTCTTTCTGCTGATGTCAGAGGCAGACAGCATGCCACGTCTGTATCTCCATATGTGGTGACCTCACCGGGCACCATCAGCTGAACATACACACTCATATAGGCACAAACTCACTTCATCATCTGTCTCTCTGATTGGTGAGTAATTAAAACTGACCAATCAGGAGCTCAAAACATATCGACATGAGTGTTTAAAGATTATGGCTGGAAGGCCATGAGATGCGCATGTGCGATTGAGAATTGGGTGAAATCTCTCTGACCGAGTTGTATGACATAACAGCAGATGGAGAGAAACTGATAATCAATCAGTGACTCGGATTACAAAATAGCATGCATCTATAAAGCAAACACAAACAACTACTCTAACACAGAGACACGCTCGCAGAATATTTCCTACACATGATCTGGTCCAGAGACACGATAGTACAGAGCGGGTCATATGCGTGAATCGACACAGACCACAAAACGTACCGGATCCATTTGAATTCTGCACAGAATGCTTTATTTTAAAGTGATATGGATGAGGAACGGTTAAAGATTAGGAGGAAACTGTGGCTTTACCGAGCCCAACGGCTCTGGCCGAGCTGTAATAAACTAAATGCTACTGACCATCTTTAAAAAGGGGAGGAGCTGTTCGATATGTTCGATATCTTACTGTTTCAGTGGACATTACGTCAACACATTGAATAATGTTGCACATTTAAAAGGCACTTCAGCGGGACTTTAAATACATTTCTTTTTAAAAGGGTTTTTCTCATAAATGAAAATCCTGCTCAGAGATTGTATTTCTGAGGGTTGCCTCACTTTAGCATACTTTTTTAAAATGACTTATTAAGGAAATTTTAAAACATTATACATGCTAATTTAATATTTGTTTTCAGATACATGTTATTTAGAATTAAATGAAAACATATAATTTAAATGTATATTGAATTTAAGAGAGATTTCTTCTGAATAGACTGACAATCTTTTATGGTAAACTAAAATATGCTTTAATGTAATTTTTATTGAAACTTGTATGTATATATATACAGTATACACTATGTTGTCTAAAGTTTGGGATGCCTTTACATGCACATGAACTTTAATGACATCCCATTCTTAATCCGTAGGGTTTATTATGGAGTTGGCCCACCCTTTGCAGATATATCAGCTTCAACTCTTCTGGGAAGGCTTTCCACAAGGTTTAGGAGTGTGTTTATGGGGATTTTTGACCAGTCTTCAAGTTAATTCTTCTAGATTTGTGAGGTCAGACACTGATGTTGGACGAGAAGGCCTGGCTCGTAGTCTCCTCTAATTCATCCCAAAGGTGTTCTATCGGGTTGAGGTCAGGACTCTGTGCAGGCCAGTCAAGTTCCTCCACACCAAACTCACTCATCCATGTCTTTATGGACCGACCCTTTGTGCACTGGTGCGCAGTCATGTTGGAACAGGAAGGCGCCATCCCCAATCTGTTCCCACAAAATGTCTTTGTATAGCCGCGTTTCCACATGGGAACTTTCCCCAGGAACCAGGAACTTTGAGGTGGTACTCGGTGTGTTTCCACCGCAGGAACCAGAGTCTAAATGAAGTTCCGGGTAAATATTTCCCCCTCCGATAGTCCCTGCTCGCGAGGTAGTACTTTTTCAAAGTTCAGGAATTTTCGGGGGGTGGAACTTGTGCGCTGAACATGCTGATTGGTTGAGTTCACGCAGCATTTTATTTCAACCGGCATTTTTAAAAGTATCTTGCTCTTTAAAAGTATTGCTCTTTCTGTCCGGTGGCATGCGTTCGTCTCGCCATCTCACGGTCAATGTCCATAATAGCTGATAATAACATTCGTTGTCTTATTTTAAATCTAGCTTTACACACTTAAAGCAGAATACGCTTTAGTATCAGTGCTCTCTTTTCCACCGTTTTGTTAACTAGACTACCTCTTTAGTAAAACAGTACATAACCAGCAAAAGCAGCGCTGCTTGAATCTCCTCCATACTTGTTATTGTTGCATACAGTGTCACGCAAAAATTGTTACTGTTCGTCGGTGACTGGGAGGAGCAGTCGCGCGCAATCCTACATCACTTGACTAATAATTTGCCTAATCTTCACGGTACTTTAGACCGCGGTGGAAACGCAGACAGTAGCAGGTATGGGGGGAAAAAAGTTCCTGTAAAAAAAGTTCCTGGTACAAATTGTTCCGGGTAATTTCGGTGGAAACAGGGCTTATGCTGAAGCATTAAGAGTTCATTTCACTGGAACTAATGGGCCAAGCCCAACCCCTGATAAATAACTGAACACTGAATAATCCCCCCTCCACCAAACTTTACACTTGGCACAATGCAGTCAGGCAAAAACCGTTCTCCTGGCAACCGCCAAACCCAGACTCGTCCATCGGATGGCCAAACAGAGAAGTGTGATTGGTCACTCCAGAAAACCAGTCTCCACTGCTCTAGAGTCCAGTGACGGCGTGCTTTACACCACTGCATCCCACACTTTTCATTGCACTTGGTGATGTAAGGCTTGGATGCAGCTGCTCGGCCAATGGAAACTCATTCCATGAAACTCTATACGCACTAATCTGAGCACAGGGTTTAGATTAAGCCAGAATTAGGCCTTAATTCAAATAGGGTACTTAAGTAGCGTTTGTAAACGTACGTTACAAAAAACTTAAGACAAAACAATGGCACTGACAAATTTTCAGATATGTCAGTGCAAATTGCTTTCAGTTAAAACAGCTCAAACATGCATTTTAGTCTGGGACTAGTTTAAGGCTTGTTTGTGAAACTGGGTAATAGTCATGAGAGTGTACTCTCTATATATTCAAAGTGCACATTCAGTAAATTTAATAGCACTTATTTTTCACAAGAGTGTCCTCAGGTTGAAGCTGTACATAAATTGGTATTGTACATATCAGTGTCTGTCCAAGCATAAAAACATGTACGTGCATGGAAGCCTATAAATATTAATGAGACCGTTGGAATGCTAATGAGACGCAAAGGATAATTTAATACAATTGAATAATTTATGCACACCATATTGAGTTCGTTATTACAAGCACAGTAAATTACAGTTTAAAAAGCTACAATAACTTCTGAATGTCACCTAACAGCACTAATGGGTGTGTGTTTGTGTGTAAATGCACTCATCATAATGTAGATCACACTAATGTACCTCTAGACCTGAACAGACATACAAACTCAGTTTTTGACAAAGACACACTTGCTGCTATCCTATAATTCCCTCCACACAGAGCATTACAGGTCAGTGTCATGGGCCGATTCACACGATTTGGACTGAATAAGGAAAAAAACACAACAGTTACAGCTTCACTTTATGCCAGAACACACACACACACACACACACACACACACATAAAGTAGCCTACATCCACTACTCTTCCAGCATGTAAAGCAGTTAATTACTAATTAATGAGGAAAAGACATACAGCTGTTCACTTGCTTTGATATGATGATTTCATTTCATCTTGATTTGCAGTAAAAAGGCTTTCATGACCGTGAGAGACACCGTTCAGACCAACAGGAGACAATTTATAAAAGATTTAAGTATCCACATATTGTATGTGAACTTCAAAACAAATGGATACTCGAGTGTCTGCAAGCTATTACATGAATGACATAGAAATCCATATGTTTTTCATTAATAATCAGTCGATTCTCTGATTGTCTTCATGTCAGCTTCTCCAGCTGGATCTCTTTATGTTTTGTCTACAGCCGTGTTTCCTCTCTACATGAAAACCATCTGAAATACAGTTAGCCGGCAGTTATGGGCTCACTATTGCTGAGGTACTTTTAAAAGGATTGACAATTTATGGCTAAAGAATGGAGCTTGATTAGCTTTATTTCTTTACAAATTTACAAGTACAATTGTAACAAAAAAAGCCTTTTTAATAAGATCTAAAATAATAGCGTGAACGTGATTGCGGAACCTGATTTCACCAAGCGCAACATGTTCCTGGATCAACATCTGTGTTGATCCTGGAACATCATTCCAATCAACCAATCAGATCTGAGGGAAAAGTTTACAGATTATATCAAGTTTAGACTTACAACTAGGGTTAGGTGCTTCTACATCAGTGTTATTTACCTATCATTTCCCTCTGATTTTAGGGATAAGTTATGGGTAGGGTTAGGTTTGGTTGCTGCAATTATGAATAATTTATAGTTATTACTAAAGTAGCTACATGTAATATGTGTAACAAGGACACTGTAAAATAAAGTGTTACCAAACATAGTCTCTCTTTAAGTACACTTAAGTGTCCCTTTGCTTCATTAATATTATACTATCTGGAAGTACAGTTTAAAAAAAGGCCTATTTTTAAGATTTTAAGTACACTGCAAAGTGCACATTCAGTAGAATTAAGCACGCTTCATGCAAATGCATCCACAAAACACAACAGATCTTTAGTATGCTTTTCTACATAGAGAACAATTGATCTCAAGTTGTCAACGGAGATGCATCTGAGATGTGTGTTACTACCAGGTGCAAACCGCAGTCTGTCTCTGCTGACCACTTGAGATCGGTCCACCTGGGATGTTACTACCAGGTGTAAACAGTATGTCAATGAACTAGCCAGGCATGTGTGTTCTCCTGGGTTTTAGGGAATCGTTCTAGCTCAAGAGGAAACACAGGAACAAATAAATTAGTCCACAGCAGCTGTTGCACCAAACTCCCAAAACAAGACATCTGAAATAATCTCCCCTCAAATCTTCAGATGGAATTATAGGTATGATGACCTCATGCAAAAATACATTCACATATCGTCTGCTACATGCTCCTTCAGTGCCAGTATCATATGACAATACTTTGATATATACCATAGTAATGTATGATTATCATTTTGACCTACTATGCTATTTACAAGGTACTCCAAGGTATTTCAAACAATAAATGTCAAGAAATGGACTTCTTTGTTAGTAACAGTTGTATCCAGTCCTGTAAATTCACCAACCATAGAGCTACTACACAACAGAAACACAATATTCCAGGAATAATTTGAGGGAACATCCACAGTTTTTTCTAACCTGTCATGAACAGCTCCAGTCTGTGCTGTCGGTCTCAGTAACACTCTGAATAAATTGGGATTCCCCAGCGGATGCTGTAGCTACACGAACACGACTGGCAACAGTAGATGGAATGCTATGCTAATGCCGGATCACCCCTCATTAGTTTTTCCTGCTAGTGAAGAGCGGATGCGAAGCTACCTGAGGAACCTGATATCCCAAGTGGGAATCAGTCTCTCAGGGAGCGCTCGTTATTCACAGAGCCACTGTCACCACTCATTAGTGGTACCATATTTCTGAGGTTTGATACACTCTAAAACTGCTGAAAATGACCTATACTGCATTGCTATCTGTTTACCAGGTGTCAAGTATTTATTAAGAAATGTTGACTGATGTTAATTGAGATAAATCTCAGGATATATATACTAGAACGTCAATCTTTTCTTCTTCTCCTCCAACACTATGCATAAGCTTTGAGGATATGCTAATGTACCAGATAGTGGGGGAATGTCAGGTCTTGTCCAGTGTTGGCTGTTTCATTGATGTGCTCCGTTTTGTTCCTCGTTGTGCTTCAATTCTGCTCCTGATGTTCTGTGATTCTCCGATATTTGGAGTTAGTTTGTGCCTTTATTTTTGTAAATAAATGACACACTGCATTTGAATCAAGCTCTCCCTGTTTCGAGTCTGCTCAGTGTTACAAGTACAATGGAATAAACATATAAAGTTATGAAATTTAACTCAATGATATGGCCTGGAACAAATAATAGATTCATGAGACCAAAGATTGCCCGCTAGATATAAACAAGACAAATTGTATCTCCTATTTAACCATTATAGAGGCAGCCAGCGGCATATGTCAGAAGGACTAGCCGAGGTAAGGCTGTTCTTGGTGGGGTAAATGAGCGCTGAGCGCCCGGTGTTAGCCTGGATCTCACAACTTTGAAAAACAAATAATAATATATTAATTATTATACAAATATCTAAATAAACTGCATAGTTGAGCTTTAAACGAATACATTCTAGCCTGAAAACTCTTAAAACGACATTGTGTGATATAATATCAGTAGTTTTTTTTTCTCCACCATGGACGCTTGCATGGTTGGTGCGAGATGTATTCTGGGACAGGGGTTTTCAAACTGGGGTCCAGGGACCCCCAGGGGTCCTCCAGAAGGTTCTAATGGGTCCCCAGAAAAGACAAAGCAAAAATGGTCAGAGTCAACCAAACATTCTAACTGTTTCATTTCTAAATGTTTCTCTCCTTTCTTACCGTATACATACTTTTCAGAATTGTATGTTTACTTTGTATCTTTCTGGTGAGTTTTTCTCACTATAGTCCCCGTTATCTTGCTCACCGGGGTTCTTAACGCAGGACGAAAGCTGATTACATACATTAATTGTGAAAGTTGCTTATAAAAATAATTTTTAATTGAAAATGTTCTGCTTCAGGTTTATACATCCAACATTAAGTATAGCCAAATTAAGTATGGAAACAATATGTTGCACACTTGCTACTTATCTAATAAAAATTTAATTTTGTTTCATACATAAAAATATATTGATGGATTTTAGGAAGGGGGTCCCTCATAAAAGATTCATCCTATTTGGGGGTCTTTGGCATCATAAAGTTTGAAAACCCCTGTTCTGGGATACCTGGCTGTATCAAGTTCACGGATCAAGTTTACACAAGTGATGCATTCTCGATAAAAGAGGCGGAGCAAGAACACATCCAGGGATTTGAACTGTACTTGAACGTTGATGACGTTTCACAAGTCCACAAGGACAGACAAGAACGCATAATGTTCTCTCCGGCCTGCAAGAGGGTAAATGTGCAAAACAAACAATATATCATCTGAAGATAAGTTGTGTGTTTATTTTCTTTTCTTCACCATCTGATTTGCATAAATCTTTTAGTAAACAAAACACAACAGCCGGGTTCCAGTAAAAATCCCATTCATTTTCTCCATAGAGTAATTGATTTTTAATGATTTCATCGCAGCCTTTCAAGACAGACTTACTGTGAGCTCTGAGGTTATTAATCAGTGATACATGCCTTGTTACATGATTTATGCTGAAGCGATCAGTCAAATTCCAGATGCAGAACTGCACACCAATGAATCCTAAAGACCAAGATCACTAATCAGAGACTAGCGGCAAACAAATCAAGAAAGACAAGAAAGTTACTTTTGTGTTCTATTGGGTAGTAAAGCAAAAAGTCTTTTTAGTGACTCCCCTTTGTTGACAGAAACTCTAATTTAAAAAATCTATATACATTTTATTTAATACTGACAAGATGGATAAAAACAGCTTAATATAATTTCACTCATCTAAAATCATTGAGCGATGAGCTGTCATGAATTTATACATACAGTATGTAATATGCAAGTGATCTCCCTGGAAGTCAAAAAGATAAAAGGGACGATTTTTCTGGAATTCTGCCAAGTAGCTCACAAGGCCACTATCACTAAAGCACTTTCAGTGCTTCTGTTGCCATGGTAACACAAGCTGGTGCCCATCGGAGAGACCGGAAAAGCTGACTACTGGAATTACACGTGCAAAATTTCACTGTCTTCATGAAAACTAATTAGACACTAATCAGATTCACCACCTCTCGCAGGACATTAGACCATAGGCATAGTGAAACGTGTGCGGCAGCAGTCCTGACTAAGGGTGAAACCTCCCAAGAGTGTAGAGGAAGTCATTTGTCAATTGGCGGTAACACTGTACAGCCAAGAACACAACACCTCTGACACAAAACAGACTACTAAAGCAATAAGCCATGAGAGGTCATGCCTTACATTGATTTCACCTCGATTGTTGAGTGTTGCAGCTAAAAAAAAACGTAGAAGTGGTCAAATAAACATGATATTTACTAAAAAACTCTAATCTTATCTATTCAACTTTTGTGTGTAACTGGTCCTGCATGCAGCCTGTTAAGAAAAGATGGTCTATTATTTTTCCAAGTATTCAGATTTACAAATTTACCCTGAGAAATTATAGAAAAGAAGAAAAAATCTAATAAGTTTACATTGAAAGAGCCATATCTAAGGGCGTTTTCACACCTGAAAGTCCGCATCAAGGTCCGAAACAAAGTTCGTGTTTTTATCAGTTTTATCCATTCTGTTGGTTTTGGTTTGGTTTCACACTGCAGTTATGTGAGCGCACTAAAGAACTTTACATGACACACTTGCGTCCTGTCGTCCTCAGTTATGTGGGCGGCATCTTAACATTGGTTGGCTTGTTAGCGGACCTGTGTCTGACGTCAGTGTGTTGTCAATTTAGAGGGTAACTTTGACAAGATGAATGAAGTGACGCATATCGTTGCCAATACTGTTAATATGGCATTACCGTCTGCAGCACCAACTATACTTGAGGCTAGTTCAAATTCGCCAAATGAACGTCCTCGTTGTGCGAACATTTTATCAACACCGACAGGAAAGGAGAAGACTATTAGCTGCTTTTTTTAGCCATTAAACAATGTATTTTGTTTCATGCTTAGGTGCTTAGGTGGGTCAGACCCGGCGTATTTTAAATCTGCTTTTGTGCGGCATTGCATCTTTATACCGTTTGAGCAGACACAGAGCCGCTTTAACGCGGCCATTTAATAAACACCACTTCTAACTTAAGCAAATGCTTTTAATACACATTTATTCATAACAAAACAAAATCATGCCCGTTTTAATGCTAGTAAAAGTGTGAGTACAAGGAAACGCTCCACCCGCATGAGCTCAGCCATGGTGCCTTCATCTGTGCTGATCTGCGTCTCGAGGAGATGATGTCACACGGAGGGAGGCGTGACCATGTCAGCTGAACACGCCCCAGTTTCTTGACTCCACCCCCCATGTCAAAACAGTGCCACAAAGACACGCACCGAAAAGTGAAGCGCACAGGGGAAACGGTATCGCAAGCACACTGAAACGCTGCGCAGAATAAAAGTTGTGTTGCAAATGAAACAACTTTATTTTCCTTTTCTTTTTTTTCTCTCTCAATACTTTATTTTATTTTGCGATACTTTATTTTTGTTTGCAAAACAGTTTTTTTCTCTCTCAGTACTTTAGTTTTGTTCGCAAAACTTTTTTTTTTCTCTCAATACTTAATTTTTCGTGTGCAATACTTTATTTTTGTTTGCAAAACTTTTTTTTCTTTTGCAATACTTTATTATTTTGCAAAACTATGTGGCATTATATTGACTCCATATGGGAGGAGAGATCGGAGATCCAGCCTGGTCCTCTCTCGTCCTTCACTGGTTTCGCTCGTCCTTATATGCCTCCGAGCTCTCTTATGAGAGAACACGAGACCGGTTTGACTCGCAGGTGATGCTCATTCTTCAATCACACACCGATCTCCGACCGCTCCTCCCACGTCTCTCGCTCATCTAACTCACCACATCTTTACACGGTCGCGTTAAGGCTCATCTAAAGCGGCTCTGTGTCTGCTCAAACGGTATAAAGATGCAATGCCGCACAAAAGCAGATTTAAAATACGCCGGGTCTCACCCACCTAAGCCCTTAGTATCAAAGGCGACGCTGAAACGGTTTGTGAGTCCATTTCACTGAAGGTGTGTGTGTGAGAAAGAGAGAATGAACGTGATCTTGTGCCACCCTAAACTAAATCATTGTCATGACAAACGCCTGTCAGTGTCAGCTCTGGCACGAGAATCAAGCGAAAGACAAAACAGGTTTAGCTCCATGTGTTTTAGGCAAATAAAAGAGTCCTGTACCGTCAAGCAAACCAGCAAAATAACAGTCGTGGTGTCCCCGTGTGGCGTTCGCCGTTTGTAATCTTCCTTTGAATAGACTTCAACATTTCCCTGAGATATAGTAAATGCTTAACCAATATGCATCACTGTGATTGTGCATTGTTATATTATATTCCAAAAATAATCTCTTTGAGAACGATATTTGCTGATATAACACACTAATGTTAGTATCTTTTTTAATTTGTTGTGCTGCTGCAAAGTGACTTTGTCTTTGGAAAAACTTTCGACCACTTTAAATCCTGCAGTAATCTACCAGTAATAATGAATAATTTCATTATAGCATTTGTTCCAGCTGGGAGAATTTTATTAAGAAATATAAACAAGCATAGGCTACTGTAGCCTACAATAACCTATCTGTAACCTTACTACATAGTTATAACAATCATCAAAGCGTGATATATATATATATATATATATATATATATATATATATATATATATATATATATATATATATATATATATATATATATATATATATATATATATATATAGAAGGCAGAGGAAATAAAAAAATCTGGACTTTTATTTATTATGAGTTGTATTTCATTGTTTATTATTTCCTTACTTTTAAAATTCATTTATAACATTTTGTTAAAACTGTAGTTTTAAAATAGTAATGTTCAAAGCATTGTTTCCTGTGATTTTAATCCCTGTGTAAATGCATATGTAGTCATTTACATAATACTGTATATGTGAATGTATATGGAGTGTGATAAAAAGGTGACCTTGAAATTGGCATTAAAGGTGAAGTGAGCCGGGGAAAAATTTGGGTGCACCTAAATAAAAAAGTTAGGTGCACCAGTGCAACCGAGGCAAAAAGTTATTCTGGAGCCCTGAAATACACTAACGTCTAATGTATGCTCTAGAAACAACCCAAACCACTCCAGAAACAACCACAAAGAAACACACTACAACCCACTCAGAACCAACATATTTTACGTTTTTATGATTTAGTGTCAGTATCTCATTAGTACATTATTATACGATGTCCTATGGCCCACATAATTTTTTATTTTATTTTTTTATCATACATTTTCATGTTCAAATTGTAATAATCTGTACAAAATCACAATCTCATTAAATTGTTTTATCATGAGATCAGCTTGCTATGGAAGCTTGTTTCTGCCATGGAATAAAAAAAAAATATATGTAAAAGATATAAAAAGAACTTTTTTCAGAATTGCATGATATAAACTTGCAATTTGTGAGAAATTAAGTCAGATTTGCAAGATATAAACTCTTAATGCTGACTCACACAATTGTGAGTTTATGTTGTGCAATTCTGACCTCTTTTCTTTCTTATATTATGAGATATAAATTCGCAATTGTGAGTTATAAAGTCCAATGCTGATGGATTTTTTGCTAATGCTGATGGACAATAAACAGACAATAAATGTATTTAACCAGGCTTTTTACGATGTGCTTTAATTCTATATGTCATGTCGTAGCTCATCCATTCAGATTTTACAGCTGGAACTATCCGTTTATAAACACACCTTGAAACAGCCAAGAACGGAAGCCTGTGAGGTTGAAGACGGCTCTCTAAATATAACTGACATTGAGGCATGGGCTGAAATGCTATTGTTATTCAGGCGATGTCATATTGACGCCTCTTTGCTGTGTGGAGTTAATGGGCCTTGACCAAATGCAGAGGGAGAGGACACATGCAGAACATTTTATAAAGAAGAGAGAGCATGTATTTACCCACACTGACACTTAACTTCCCTGCCCTAGAGGATAAATCTCAGATGGGAAATGGGGCAAGGTTAAATTGAGACGGTGTGTGTGTGTGTGTGTGCGCGTGTGTCACAAAATCCATTTTAGCCACTACGCCTTTCGCCATTGGTGTCAATCTTCCAGTAACAGGGCAAAGGAGCGTTCAGAACCTGTCAATCATCTTCCAATTCTTCCCACTTTATGGAGTACTGGAAGTCTCCACGGATACAGCAGCAGTCTTCCCCATTAAGACCTTGAGGGGATTGTCAAAGTCTGTTGTGTCAGAAACTGCCAGTCCAGACCATCTTGAATAATTTATGTTGCGAGTCTTTCCGTAAAATCGTTTTTGATGTCAGGATGTGACAATTCGTTTTTTATATCTGTGAAAATACTCCATTATCTGGATCATTGTCTTGTAGAATTTGCTCTTGAGCATCTGTAACATGTTTTTCCAATTTAGTTGAAGATGTTGGAGCAGTCTGACTAAGAATATGAGGGAGAGTCTACAGGAAATACATAGGTCACAACCTTGAATACAGACTGCAGGCCTTCATCCCTAACAGAAGACACCTGCAATCCGCTGAGAGAAGTCAAAGCTCAGACGCAATTCTTAAACAAGTCTGACAAGTCGACTTCACATCAACAACATTTAACAAAGTAGTGTTCCTGTAGCTCAAACAGTAGAGAGTGGCACTAACAATGCCAAAGTCGATTCGGTTTGAATGCTGCTGAACATCCACCTCATGCACTGCACTTTTTCTGTCTTAAAGTATATCGTTCTGGTTTGAGAAAGTGCCCCAGTGAGCTGTCCGAATGAATCAAACTAAATTGAAAACAGTCCGTTTTAAAACCTGTGCACAAAAGTGATTTGCTAATTTGACATCAGTAGTTCTGATTCTGAACAGCTGATTGATATGGGGTCCTATCATACACATGGTGCAATGTGACGCCAGGCGCGACGCAAGTGGTTTTTGCTAGTTTCAGCCTGACACAGTTATCATTTTCACGTCCAGTGCCATGTTATTCAAATAGCAAATGCCCATCTGTAAACCCATGGACGTGCTGGTCTGAAAACGAGGTGTGTTCAGGCACATTGTTGGTGTGTTGCTATTTTGAGGAACTGAAAACGACTGTGCCATTGACCAACAAAAACCTGCTCTAAAGTCAATAGCACAGTATTATTTGTGTTATTTAAAGGGTGCGTTAGTAATATGAGCCTATAGGCAGGTGCACAACGCGCGTACACTCTGCTTATTACACACACAGGGACGCGCAGCAGTGCAAAACCTTTTTAAATATTACAATAAAAGGATTCCTCTCTGGAGAAGCATTCAATCTTTCCACTCACAAGTTCCGCCATATAAATAGTGAATCCGCCATGGTGCAAGCGCAACTGGCTTTTAAAGGGAACGGGAGATGAGACTCTGATTGGTTTATTGCACATTACACCCAAAACACACCCATGACTCAATAAGAGACTAGGGACAACCCTTTTAGACTATGTGCCTGATGCACCAACCGTTTTTTCTGTCGTTAAAATAGCAAAAGTGTCTAAGTTCACCTGCGCCATGTACTTCAGACCATGCGCTCAGATCATTAAAATAGGGCCCATGATTGCTGATTTTTTTTTTTTTTTAATTATCAAGGAACACGGTTGACCGTTCACAAAGACCTGCCCCCTTTAGTTACTGTTGCTGTATCCGACAAGCCATGGCGATCTCACACCACACACATTCTCACGTGGAGAAAATACATTGCGGAGGAAAGGGGACACTGACAACACACCAACAGACAGGACAGAGGAAGTTACTTTTGATATGAAACAAAGTCTCAAATTTCAAATTTAGTAATTTTTTTAAGAAATTTAAACAATAAATACCATTTTGTGGCTATTTAATGTGTCGTGATCGCTGTAGCGCCTCAGTTAAAGCTGCTCGTAAACCGATCATCTCTTCCTTCTAGTTCATTGATAAGCATCAAATAAACATGAACAAACACTAAAAGAAATGTTGTTTCAACCACGGAAAGACGTCAGTACACACAGTTTTTCAAGTTCAAGTCCACCAACGTTAATATACAAACTCTCTTGACTGCTTTGTCGGACAAAACGGCAAATTCTGCGATTTGATTGGTCAAATCACCTGTCAATCAAACTTGCTGCGAAGGGTGAATTTTTAGGTCAGTGCACAGTAATCTCCAACGGCAGTAAAGAATTCATCAGTAATATCTGACTGGGGCACACCAGAGCACACCATCCAGAACCAGTGGCGTGCACAGACCTTTGCAGGGCAGGGGCAACATCGTTGATGGGGGTTGGGGTTCGTGGGGATTGTATTGCTGGTAAAAATTGTGTTTGGGGCGGGGGACCTTTGCAGGGAAAGGGTCAACATCGTTGACAGGGTGGGGGTGGATTAGGATGGAGGGATTGATTGCCGGTAAGAATCGCGTTCGTGGGGGCACGCGGCGCGATCGAAAAGGGCACTTTCACTTTCAAAAGGGCAGAGGCTCAAGCCCCCCGGCCGCACACCCCCAACCCCCAAAACCACCGTGCACACCACTGTCCACAACACCTTACCATTGTGGCAGCAGGTTTTGCAACACATTTTCTTCAGAAACTGTAAAAATCAATGACTAGAATTGGTTGAACATGACAAAATGTGGCAATATTACATTCACCAAACCAAAGTGCAGTATGTGGTTCCTTCATCTAAGCACTTCTTTAATGGAACACTTGACATAATACTAGCATCCAAAACATTGCAAGACTGTTGTGCTTTAATAAAATAAAGTTAACTCTGAATCAATCTATCTGTTGTGTGTGTGTGTGTATGTGACATCATTGTCAGGGCATAATCACAGTCCTCTCCTCCATTACTGAAGATCAAACCCTGTTGTGACAGTCCTGCTCTGAGATCAGGAACTGGCTCCATCGCGCCACTCTCCCTCCAGCACACACGTGTTCTCTGTGAAACTCAGTCTGCCGCCCATCTGTTGGCCGAGCGGCTGCCAGACAACCAGGCACTGATCTGAGAGCA
Organism: Gobiocypris rarus; assembly: GCA_023029165.1. NCBI lineage: Eukaryota > Metazoa > Chordata > Actinopteri > Cypriniformes > Gobionidae > Gobiocypris > Gobiocypris rarus. The sequence continues at coordinate 13,368,640 of CM040910.1, read as the reverse complement.
GCTTGACTGAGATCATATAGCAGTGAACAGAGAGAGCTGGCCACCGATGTAAGAGTGTGTGCATGTGTTCAGGCATCATTTTACTGCCTAAAGGCTTTAAAGATAATATTATATTACTATAGCTACATAAATATAAAAAGTAACATTAATCTTTTAAAGAAACAATTTGGATTCAAAACAGTCCCTCATCGACTAGTCCCTCAAGTCTGTGAGACAAGGTTTCTGTTCATTGTGAAGAAATGTGAAGTTTTCATAGCAGTTATTAATTCTTGAGGACAAAAATGTTATTAAAAGAGCTCAAGATTTGAATTGAACCTGAAATATTAAGCAGCGACTGACAAATATGCATCACATTAGTTTGTTTACGTTAAAACTGTGGATGTTAAAATGGATGGATGAAAAAATGCAAATGGGTGAAAATTTTATTTGTAATTGATATATTCAGTGCATATGAACATGTAATTCAATAAGTCTTAAGATTAGACTTACACATTTTGTTGAATGCAAATCAGGTTTGGAACAACATGTTGATTTTTTCTCTTTGGGTGAACGATTCAATTAAATGAATATTAATATATATATATATATATATATATATATATATATATATATATATATATATATATATATATATATATATATATATATATATATTATATATATATATTTATATATAATTATATAATTTTTATTGTTGAAGTGTTGATGTTATTTTATGGTAAGCTATAAAGCAAATTGACAAATATGCACATCACATTAGTTTGAACTACGATTAAAACTGTAGATGTTAAAATGGATGGATGAAAAAATGCAAATGGGTAGAGAATTTTGTTGTAATTAGTATATTCAGTGTATTATAGACATGTAATGGTCAACAAGTCTTAAAGATTAGACTTACACATTTTGTTGCAGATGCAAATCAGGTTTGGAATAACATATGTTAGAATTTTCTCAGTGAAATCTATTCAATTAAAACTGTGTCAAAACCGTACAAAAGATGGTAAAAGAAATCATTCATCCCATTTGGCTTATGTAAAACATCAAATACAACATCAACCTCATCAGCTGAAGTAGTGAAACTGTTATAATGAAATTTACAAGGTAGCCCGGAGTTAAACTTGTTCGCAGCTTCCTCACAACAGAAGAGACTCCGCTTTGATCTCTCCAGCAGCCCTAGCCATCCCCCGGAGACAAACGTGGGAGGTTAAATGACTGCAACAAGACAGCAGGTGTATTCATTTAACCTTTAAACTGTTCAGCTTTCACAGTACCATCACAAGAAGGAAACAACCAAGGCTCATTAAAAAAAAGTGCCTCTAGCATCAATTCTGCAAAATCACGTTGCTTCTTGCAATTTTTGTGACACTTTCCAAGTGAAATATCTAGTGACTGCTAAAAGCATGAATCTGGAAAAGAGCTGGTGTAGGTACAGTACGTATTATTGCAGTTCAGAAATTAAATATCCTTTGAGTTGAGATAAACGTCTCAGGTAACGAATGTAACCATTGTTCCCTAGAAGGAAACAAGTTAATGCTGCGTTGATTGGGGAATGCCTCCAGCGTAACAGAGTCTGAAACCTGTCTGGGCAGACCTTAGGATGAGACAAACGATCATGAAGGAACTCCAGCACTGAAGCCGCTGGGCAGTTAACTGGATCCACCTGAGGTTCTCTGCACCATAAAGTGAATACACTCCAGTTTAAGGTGTATATAGTTTCCTTGTGGAGGGGAGCTCTAGAGTTTAGGATGGTTTCAGTAACCTAGGTTGTGAAACCAAAACCCTAGGAGGTGGTCCCCTTTAGGGGCCAGACCCATAGTTTCCATAGCTCTGGACCAGGGATGACTTATTAAGTCCCCGGCTTGTGACAGAAGGTCCCTCCTGACTGGAATCTTCCATGGAGGGCCTAAACGCTATGAAATCTGAAAACCATACTCTGGCCGGCCTGAACGGGCTACCAAGAGTAGACTGACCCCGTCTCGGTGGACCTTCTCTAAAACTTCAGCAGAGCAATTGGGGGAAAGCGTACAGGCGCTGCCTCGGCCATGCTTGTACCATTGTGGAGCTGGATGTGTGAGTGAGAACCACAGCGGACAGTGGGTAGTCTCTTGAGATGCAAACAGATCCACTTCCGCTTGGCCAAACTTCCTCCAGATTAACTTCACCATGTCTAGGTGGAGTCTCCATTCCCCGGGCCTCAGCCCCTGCCTCGACAGGATGTATGCCCCCACATTCTGGTCTTCAAGGATATACATAGCTCTGAGCAACAGCAGTTTTGCCAGGGACTAGATGTGGACCCGATGTGCAAGTCTGTACAGAGGGCACGACCTCAGACTCCCCCCTGGTGATCTATGGAAGTGACCACTGGTATATTCTCGCTTTGAATAAGAACATGATGGCCTCTGAGGTCTGAGAGGAAGTACCTCAGAGCATGGAATACAGCCAGCATATCCAGGCAATTTGTGTGCCCATGTGGAGCGGCCTTCTATGATGCATCCTTCAGACAGGAACCACAGTTTCTTCCATTTAGCCAGGGAACAAAGGCATCTACGTGTAACCCTGGTCATACTCATGTACAGCAGGCCAAAAGGTATTACGTTGGACACAGCTGCCCTGAGCCCCAGCAATAATGTTTTACAGTGATGGCCTGGCCTAGCTTGATCCTGGGTACTGTTATTGGGATAAACATGATACAAGCGGAAGAACAAAAATGCCTACATTGTAGTCAAATCCCAAACTACCCAGAGTAACATAGTTTTCTGAAGGGCGGGTTTACACTCTCTTCTTGGCATTGAGCCTCAACCCCAAGCGCCTTATGTGAGCAAGAACGGCATCTCAATGTCGAACCACCATCTCTCATGACTGGGCCAAAATCAACCAGTTATCTGTGTAATTTAGCAGACGAATGCCCTAGAGTCTCAGAGGAGCCAGTTTTGCATCCATGCACTTCATGAAGGTGCAGGGGGATTGAGCTAGGCCAAATGGAAGAACCCGATACTGGAACACTTTACCCCTGAAAGCAAACCTTCTGATGTTGAGGAAGGATGGATATATGGAAGTATGCGTCCTTTAGATCTATCATGACAAACCAGTCCTCTGACTTGATTTGTCTCACAATCAATGGATTGTGAATGGGCCCTACCATACACATGGCGCAATGAGACGCAAGTGTATTTTGCTATTTTCAGCCCGACGCAGTTATTATTTTTACATCCACGCCGCGTTTTTTAAATAGGATATGCACTCACGCCTATCTGTTCGCATATGGGCAAGCTGGTTTGAAAATTAGGTGTTTTCAGGCGCATTGTTGGTGTGTTGCTATTTTGATGCCACTGAAAACAACAGTATTTTTTGTTATTTAAAGGGCGTGTTATTAATATGGCAGGTGAACAACGCGTGTACACTCTGCTTGTTACACACACAGGGACGCGCAGCAGCACACAAACATTTTTATACATAAAAATAAAAGGGTCTCTGGAGAAGTGTCTTTAAAAAGCGCAACTGGCTTTTAAAGGGAATTGGAGATGAGACTCTGATTGGTTTATTGCACTTTACACTTTCTGTCGTTAAACTAGCAAAAGTGGATTCGGACACGCCCTAAGGGCACCTGCAGATCATGCGCTTCAGACCATGCGCTAAGATTGTTAAAATAGGGCCCTATGTCTTGAACCTGAATCTCTTTAGAAACCATATCTACTAGATATAGTTGATCTTATCTTTTAATAATATAAAAAACTGCACTCGATTGATCTAGTCTGTGTAATATTTGATTCCTTCAGCAGAAGATCCCTCAAATCCCTGTCCCAAAAAACAATTCTAGAGTCGAAAAATGCTGATGATGAACACATGGACTTTATGACAATCATTTCACTGTGCTTTCAACTAATGTCTTGAAATTAGAAATCATGATGCAGCTTTCATACTGTTGTAAATCAAAAAACAAAGGTCAAAGGTCTGCCTGTCAGCTCATGGGAAACATCTGTCTTTAAGTCTCTGCGAAGACCATCAGTTGCACATTCATTGTATTGTGGGGTAAGATCACAAACAATGTTCAAAGTCAACATTCTAATTGCCTGTTGTCTGCTTTGTAATTATCTGTGAAGAATGGAGGTCTTTTCTGTCTTTTGCCCCTCATTGTCTTTTAGCTCTGTGTTAATTACAGCCTTTTGACACTGAGACCACAGTCGACCAGATCAGACTCATACGGTAGATCTCAGGGTCACGACACAGAGCTTTCTCATTATTACAGCATGAGAGAAATTACAGACAAGAACACATACTCTCTGAATCAGAGTAGCATCTTTAAAGTCATACACAAGAAGCCAAGAAGGTATTAAACTCATTTTTGCTGTTGACTGACTGAACACGATACTTATCTGACAAACCCTATATGATCGTAAAGAAAACACCCATTCTTTCATATATATTTATTCATGTTATATTGTTTATAATGAATAGGTTGAGGAATACTGAGAAGGCTGATGTCTAAAAAATTAATTAGGGGGAGTCGAGTGAATGACGTCAAAATATTTTGAAATAATCATTGTTTCTGCCACAATAGTATTTCCTGTGTTGTTATTATTATTATTATTATTATTATTATTATTATTATTATTATTATTATTATCTGTTATTATCTCCTTCAAACAGTGTTTTATTTACTGTTTGTCCTTTAAAAAAATTAAAATAATGTATGACAGTGAAGATTACTGATGTTTACCACAGTTTTATCACAACAATAACTAGTAATTACGGTATTCTGGTAAAAACTATGAATACTAAATGAAAACTTGGGGAAGAGCCATACAGTACATGTAGATGCAGCATAGATTCAGAAGCAGGTGAGACATCATTTGATTTAGATAAACAATCTCACTCATCATTTACAGTTTGTATGGTCGGCCCTACATAAATAATGGATGAGACATTTTAAATGTATACGGTCCTATGAGTGAGTTTTTTTCCCACAGTAATGAACCCATTTAAATGGTAATGAACCGTGGCTACAGAAGCAGTGTGGGTAAGCTGACCCACTGAGAGTCATTTAAAACATTCATACTCATATATACAACACACATAGAACCACAGAATGTACATTAACCCCCAAATAGGCACTTTCAAAGTCTCATACTCAGAGAGGAGGTGGAGGGGAACCATGTTGATGTGAGTCAGTGTGGGAGTAATATCACAAACTGTCATCTTTACTGAAGTGAGATTATAAATAGAGGAATGTTGTGAAAGCTAAGAGTGACTGAAGTGCACGTGATGAGCAAAAAAACCCAAACGCCAATCTAATGACAGCACTGACAGATTTGCTTAGAGAGCCTTAACACCAGAACATTCCACCTCAGCCGAGACCTGAAAAGAGACTTAGAGAGAGAGAGAGAGAGAGAGAGAGAGAGAGAGAGAGAGAGAGAGAGAGAGAGAGAGAGGTAAGTGAGGACACAGAATGGTGTCTACCACAGTTTCAACTTTCCAAATTGAGTTAAATGGATGCCGGCGGCCATGTAAACCCAGCTTATAAAAAACCACTGGGGAAAAGGGGAAGGTGTCAACAGCATACAAGGAGGTGTTGCTGGGAAATTAGCACATTGCTGATTTTGGTGTTAAATGTGTTAAATACTGACATATTCTTTTACACATTGGCCCATTTCATTAAGAAATGAGCATGTGTGTGATTGTGTTTCTAACCTAGACATACATTGGGCAATAATGCTGGAAAATCTCCCATGAGGTTAACTAAATCCTTAATTAAAACCTCACATTTTAAAACAATAAATGTCATTGCTCACAGTACGTCCAGTAACTGTCTGATGCAAATCACACAAAAATGCCAAAAAAAGCAATTCTCAGCAGTCTTTCCAGCTTCTCAAATTAACGTAAACACAAAACAAACTCTTTTGTCATTTTACATGTCAGTCAGGCAACCTTTCCGGTTGAAATGACCTGTTCTTGGCCAGAATAAACTGTGGACCAGACTGTATCCTAATTGTAAAAAATCTGACTCTGAAATACTTTGTTATTTGAAGCTTCTGGTGGCTTCATTTACAACGTCTAATTGGAGTCATCAGCTTTTATTAGTCAATGAAAAAGAAGTGTGCTTAACTGGACTCACTGTGCACTTGTAATGTACTTTTAATCTTACAAGTAACGTATATTTAAAAAACTGTACTTGCAGATAATATTAATGAAATAAAAGGCCACTTTGTAAAATAAGGTGATATTTTCAAATCTTCAGTGTCATTGTTACGTATGTAACATGTAGTTACCATAGTAATAACTATAAAGTAGGCATAATTACATGCAACTAACCCTAAACCAGGGCCGTAACCACCATTGAGGGGGACAAGTCCCCATAAATAATTAGAAATGGCCATTAATTGAATTTCTTTAAATAAACCAAAAAGACCGGGGGAAAACATCTTATAAATCACAAACAAAAACAAATGTTTTTTTTTAAATAATACAGCAAAACCCTCCCACTAGAATCATATCAGTGAGTTTTACACAGGAAAGCACAACTGACATTTTACTCAGAATCTTGTTCGTTTTAATAAACTCAATTACACAATTCACACTGTTCCTGGAGCAAGATTTCACAGTTGTCACGGTCAAGAACTTGCCAGCCTGTTAGAGATTAAACATCTGAATGTGTATGTCTTGTGGATGTGTATTGCCTTGTCATAACTAAGAGGCGAATGCATCCCGGATAATGAATTAATTCGACCCAACATTTCCCTTCTCTGTCTCTGTCTCTCTCTGGACGGTAGTGTTTGTTTTCTTTCACTCTGTGCTCCAGGAGTCTGGGAGTAGACAAAAATCTTTGACAGGGAGTTCAGTTTTCTGTTTGTGTTTTTATCCCAGTTATAAATCCAGGTGGAATATTAAACATCGGTCTGGGCTGATGCAGAGTGGCATTTTTTAAATAATATTTAGAGTATGAAAATCACACCAATCATAAAAAAGATTATTATTTTTAGTTTGTTAGTAATGATGACTCAAAGTGTGGAATACACAAACACACAGTTCTCAAAGTCAAATGCTCCTACATCAGCCAAACTGCGTTCAGTACAGATAACACAGACTCAGACACCAAAAATTCATTCATTTGTTTTCTCTAACGGTCACTTCTTTGCTCTCAGTAAACTACTTTAGTGAAGCTTTTCTTTAGAATGAGCTTTAGAATATTTCGACTGCATGCTCATTCCAGACAGTGAAATCAATACCTCATCTGTCATCATCCCTCCATCACTGAGAGAGTAGAGAGAGATGGAGAGAGAAGGAGAGAGTGTCACTCATATAAAGACGTCTCTGACCAGCAGTCATCCAGGAAACGTTTAATTTAACCCTCACACTTACTCAAACGGACGCTGGCTCTGTTCCAAGCGATAGTGAGCTGCCTGCTGTCTGCTATGACAGAATGCTGAGCGTCATGGAACCTCATACAAGACTGGTTTGAAAAATAGACAGTAACTCCACATGCCGAACAAATGAGTTTGATGTAAGCGTGTTACAGAAAGCATAAATATACAGCACAAATAATTATTGAAAAAAAAAAAAATATATATATATATATATATATATATATATATATATATATATATATATATATATATATATATATATATATATATATATATATATATATATATATACAGGTCCTTCTCAAATAATTAGCATATTGTGATAAAAGTTCATTATTTTCCATAATGTAATGATAAAATTAAAATGGCATATATTTTAGATTCATTGCACACCAACTGAAATATTTCAGGTCTTTTATTGTTTTAATACTGATGATTTTGGCATACAGCTCACAAAACCTCAAATTCCTATCTCAAAAAATTAGCATATCATGAAAAGGTTCTCTAAAACGAGCTATTAACCTAATCATCTGAATCAACTAATTAACTCTAAACACCTGCAAAAGATTCCTGAGGCTTTTAAAAACTCCCAGCCTGGTTCATTACTCATAGCAATCATGGGTAAGACTGCCGACCTGACTGTTGTCCAGAAGGCCATCACTGACACCCTCAAGCGAGAGGGTAAGACACAGAAAGACAAATGTTCTCTTGATAATGTCAGATAACTTTGATAGAAAGGGATGTAATGGATTACAATCAACAAATCAGCGGTTAAATGCACATTTAAGCAAAGCATGGTCAGGTCAAAGTGTCGGAATAATTTTGGTCCCAAATTTTCACTGTATGAAGAATGTTTGGGTATAAAATTTCACAGTTGACTTTATTTTGCGATCCTCACTGGCATAAATGAACTATAGTGTCCTGCACACACTAGTAAAATATTATATCTGGTGTCTGAATCATTTTTTGGTTTGACTGTATCTCTTCAGGTACTTTTAATTGGCATTAATATCTGAAAGTAAAGTTTTTTTTAAATATACTTTTAAGATTCAAAGTACACTACAAGTTCACATTAAATACAACTAATTGCACTACTTTTGCAAAAGGGTCGGTACATCACTAGGTTTTGGAACCGAGCTATCAAGCACTGTGCTTTGAAACTGGGATTTGATTAACACTGTGGAAGAGGTTATAACTTCACACAATCCACAGCCCAACATTCTACACACAGCATCTGCGAACACAATGAACAAATAGAAGAACAAAGGAGCCCTTACACTAATTAGACCATGAATAATAGCAGAAAGGGAAATGCGTGACACATCCTAAAATCAGTTACAGGAAATGTGCAGTGGTAAACGGCATACAGTGGCTGTGAAATCTAACTCAGAGTTTTTCTCAGCATGAATATTAGAACACATGGCAAGGCAAGTTTATTTATATAGCACATTTCATACACAATGGCAATTCAAAGTGCTTTACATAGAAAATGAAATTAAAATAGTGATAAGAATTAAGAATACCACGTGTAAGACTTAAAAATAAAAACAGGATAATTAAAACAGTTGTAAAGAGAATTTTTAAAATAAGAAGACAATAGAAATATATAGTTGTAAAGATATTTTAAAAGAATAAAATTATTACAGTATATATAGATAAAAAATAAAATAAAAATAGAAATTAAGATGATGCATAGATTAGATTAGGTGCAGTCAGTGGGACGTACAGTGGCACAGTGCTCATTCAGTAAATGCACAGCTGGACAGATGTGTTTTGAGTCTGGATTTGAATGTGAAAACTGTTGGAGCACATCTGATCTCTTCTGGAAGCTGGTTTCAGCTACGGCTGGCATAATAGCTGAACGCAGACTCTCCTTGCTTTGAGTGAACTCTTGGTATTTCTGACTTGATCCTGATGATCTGAGTGATCTGTTGGGTTTGTATTTAATCAGCATATCTGCAATGTATTGAGGTCCTAGGTCATTGAGTGATTTATATACCAGTAATAATACTTTAAAATTGATCCTAGATGTAACTGGAAGCCAGTGTAAAGACCTGAGGACTGGTGTGATATGGTCATATTTTCTGGTTCTGCTCAGAATCCTGGCCGCAGCGTTCTGTATGAGCTGCAGCTGTCTAATGGTCTTTTTGGGAAGGCCGGTTAGAAGACCATTACACTAGTCCACCCTGCTGGTGATGAAAGTGTGAACGAGTTTCTCTAAGTCTTGCCTGGAAACAAAGCATCTAATTCTTCCAATATTTTTCAGATGATAGTAAGCTGATTTAGTTATTGCTTTGACATGAGTACTGAAACTCAGGTCTGACTCCAAAATCACACCAAGATTCCTGACTTGATTTTTTGTTATTAGACCTTTTGTCTCAAGATATGCGTTCACCTTGAGAATTTCATCTTTGTTTCCAAATGTATGATTTCAGTTTTGTTTTTGTTTAACTGAAGATAGTTTTGGCTCATCCAACTGTTAACTTCATCAATGCATTTGCACAGGGAGTCAATGGGGCTGTTGTCATTAGGTGATAGTGCTAAGTAGATCTGGGTGTCGTCAGCATAGCTGTGGTAAGTAATTTGGTTCTCTCTCACATCACCACAGCATCCTCCTGCTGATGAACACTAAAGGAAAAGGAGTAATGTAGCAGGCTCTTGTACTGGATTAGACTCTGTATTAAACACCAGAGTGACAGAAACAATGACACAATGATAAACATTGTAAGCAGAATAAACGGTAACACTTCGTTTCAATCGTCCGCTTTAGACATTCTACTAACTTAAGTAACTTTGCAACTGCATGTCTATTACAAGTCATTAGAGTATTAGTAGAGTATTAAACTGTTTGCTTAGGGCTTATTCAACATCTTTCCTACATTTAGATATGTGGGCAAATGCATTTTGTCTCAGTGCATGCATTGTTTTAGTTTGGCAGGGTCGCTGCTAGCTTAGCTTAGCATAATGAATGGAATCCTATGTTGCCAGCTAGCATGTCCCAAATAAAAGTGATACAAAAATTTAAAAACCCCACCTAATTACTTCTTGTAATGCCTGCGTATTCAAAATGAATACAAATAACGATGCAGATTAAGACTAGGCGATTTCCTAGGCAGATATTAATTTGGGACCATATTATGGGGAAGCACAGGCGAAGCACTGCTACTTGGGCGAAGTAATTAGGTGTTTATTATTTTTTTTAATTCACTTTTACTTTTAGGAAACGCTAGCTGGCAACATAGGATTCCATTCATTATGCTAAGCTAAGCTAGCGGCAACTCTGCTAAACTAATACAATGCATGCACTGAGACAAAAATGCATTTGTCCACATCTCTAAATGTAGGAAAGATGTTGAATAAGAACAATGCTTTATTTTCATGGGAATTATGTATGTATCTCATGTTTTATGGTGCCGATATTTTGACAGACACAACCACTTCAAAACTAAATGACATTCTTGAAAAAAAGACATTTTGGCACAAATTGTTTGCTTTTAGGTTTGTTCTTCTTCTAGTATGAAAATGTGGAATTGCCAACAAGCTGTTTTGATGTCAAAATATGACAGGAAAACCATAGGGAGGATCTCATTTGATCTGCATGACTGTGTCAAGGCCATTCAGTTTTCTACAAAAATATCAGATATGCTGAGTATTTTAGTTTTATTCAGAACAAATTTAGTAACCCAAGGGGGGAAAAAACTATTGTGACTCCAATAATTCTTCATATTTATGTATTTTGACCTTGATGATACGTTTTAAAATATTATATTTAATGAATGATTAAGCTTTATACACTTATGCACATAACACTCATGTACAAGTTGTACATATTTGAGGTACAAGAAAATGATTTTATACTTTTTACTTGATGGTTTCACTGCTTGACATTTATAATTAAAGCTACATTTTTGTAGAAAATTGCATTAAGGTTTTTTTAATTTGCTTGCTTGCTATTCCAAATACATAATTTTGTGCACTGAAATCATTTTTCCAAATAGTAGCAAAGAGCAACGAAATGCCATGAGCACACTTTTTATGTAGTTCACTGACCTAGTTTGATCCGTTTTCCAGAAACTCTGTTTTGAATGCCCAATGAATTTGACCTCTTTAAATCCATTTTAACAGCGAAGAGAGCAAGCTAGAGCAGTTGCATGTAAACAAGCCCCTACTCTGCTCATTTACATTCAGACCAACATTCACTGTCACTCATTGCCAAGGTAACAGCTCATTTGCATAACAGCATGCTAGTACTAAAGCACCAAACCTCAGAAAACACAACAAACATCATTTTCAACACACAAGAGAGAACAAACAGACATTTCTGACTTTTTGAATTTGTAACCTCGTTTGTGGAAATAAAGAGTTTGATATAATCTTCACAGACCAGTATATTAAGTTCATAAATGAGGGAGTAATATTGTTGTTGTTGTCAGCAGATCTATGTCACAGATGTGTATTATTTCTACATTTTGCTATGTAGCATTGATGAGGAAGAAAGCTCAGTCTGCCCCGGCTGTGTGTATGTGTGTAGACCACAGCTGTGACCAGTGTTTCCTGGATAGTTTGACCCCACATTAGCCAAACAAAACCAGACTGTACCAGGTGAGGCCACACACACACACTGCTGTACACACATATAAAGTTACTGTATCATCAAATACGTATATTTATACTCTAAACAGTGTTGTATTCATTAATAATAATAATGTTACATGCAGAGTATTTTAGAGATTTAATCAAGAAGTGAAACGTAATTCTATGGAGAATGAATGATAATTAAACATAAATATGACTGTGCTGGTAAGTTTAGTCATCACAAATGCCATATGTACAATATTTCAAAGGAAGATAAACTGATCCTAGAATGCACTCGGGCCAAAAACAAGAAATGAGACGGGTGTCAGCATATACTACAACAATATTATCCCACCCTTCACAACCCTGTCGAGCTGCATTCATTTAGAGCACATCACGCTGTGTAAAGACAGACTCTGAGAAACCCCGGAGAGATGTTTGCGTTAGATCCGCTAGAAGATCCATACTGAACTCTCTAACCTTCAGAGCTAACTGAAGATGCCTGGATAAAATCCTCATACAGCACTTTCATTAAGAGCTCTCACAGATCCTGACTAAACTACATATTATTCCTGTAATTTGAGAGAAATGAAACAGATTACTGCTGAGACACAATAACATTTTTGGCATAAACAACAAAAGATGAGTCAGTCTTATGATTTTTTTTAGTTAAATAAAACCAGTACATTTAGATGATGCGACACACACGCACATATATATATATATATATATATATATATATATATATATATATATATATATATATATATATATATATATATATATATATATATATATATATATATATATATATATATATATATATATATATATATATATAAACACTGATTATCTCTTCATCACAGCACCTGTTAGTGGGTGGGATATGTTAGGCAGCAAGTGAACATTTTTTCCTCAATGTTGATGTGACAGAAGCAGAAAATGTGATTGTGATGTCAAGACGACTGGGTCAGAGCATCTCCAAAACTGCAGCTCTTGTGGGGTGTTCCCGGTATGCAGTGGTCAGTATCTATCAAAAGTGCTCCAAGGAAGGAACAGTGGAGAACCGGCCATAGGGTCATGGGTGGCCAAGGCTCATTGATGCACGTGTGGAGCGAAGGCTGGCCCGTGTGGTCCGATCAAACAGATGATCTACTGTAGCTCAAATTGCTTAAGAAGTTAATGCTATGATAGAAAGGTGTCACAGTCCACACAGTCCAAAATGGTTCAGGAATGGTTTGAGGAGCACAACAACGAGTTTGAGGTGTTGACTTAGCCTTCAAATTCCCATGATCTCAATCCAATCGAGCATTTGTGGGATGTGCAGAACAAACAAGTCCGATCCATGGAGGCCCCACCTCGCAACTTACAGGACTTAAAGGATATGCTGCTAACATCTTGATGCCAGATACCACAGCACACCTTCAGGGGTCTAGTGGAGTCCATGCTTCGATGGGTCAGGGCTGTTTTGGCAGCAAGAGGAGAGACCAAAAAAGTATTTTGGATGTTGCCATCTTTCTTGGAACATTTCGTCCCCATAACGTAGGGTTTACCAAAACACATACACACGCACACACAAACAAAAACACACACACACCACAGAACAGTCCATCACACACCATACACAAACACACCGATGTGCACTGTGGAAATGAGAGTTAACAAGAGTGCTGCTGCTTAAGTGCTGTTCGCTCTCCCTGCATCTGATTGAAACATAAATGATGGAGCTCTGTTGCTAAGAGACATAATCAAGATGCAATGGGCCTATTTATTCCATTACTGAAGCGCAGAGGAGAAGGGAGCGCGCGAGAGACAGGGAGCACAAAATGGACAGAACACAGAGAGAAATACAGATGGAGCAAAAGAGATTAACAGACAGAACAATGTAAAGTATATAGTTCACAAACTCAGCAGCGATAAGAAGAGCATGCTGGGATACGTGCAGGTACACATTAGCCTTTGTGTACTACAGAGGACTGTGACAGTGATGAATGCATTTAGGAGGGGCATTTAGCCATTCACCAAAGAACAAGATCAATGTGGAAACAAAAGGATGGACAGATCGTGAGTGTCTCCTCCAAACCCTCAGGACACACACACACTCTCAGAAGGGCTCTCAGACTGAGTTTAAGCGGGAACTGCCTGCAATGATAGATTGGATTATTTCCTGTTCTGGCAGTTAAATTAGCCTAATGCATCTGTGAGTGTCCCAGACCAATAGAAGCCCAGAACACATTAACACAATGAGGGAGGAGAGAAAGGAAGTGGCTATTGGATTATACAGCTGCAGATTAAACTAGAGTTTCACATTTTCTGAAGAAAATGTGAGTGGTGTTTGCCAATGTAAAAACTCATCACTATGCTAGGGTTTTCTGGATGGTTGCTATGAGGCTGCTAAAGTGCTCTGAGTGGTCTTTTGGTTGCTAGGATGTTCTAGGTCGTTGCTTACTGGCCAAAGTCAAATGAGCCCATCCCTAAACCTTTATGATCTATCTAAATACGGACCAGGTCCCTCCTCAAAGTCTAAGGATTTTTTTCTTCAGTGACCGGCAAGTCTAAAAGCCCCCCTCCTCAATGATCCTCTTGACTTCAAAAATTACAATCATTACAATTACAATCATTTTTACTCAACCTCATGTTGTTCCAAACCTCTATGCATTTGCTTTAGTATGTTAGTCAACGCATCAAAATAAGTCTATTTCTTTAAAGCACAACAACAGATTCTTAAAACAAAGATGTAAAATGTATTTTAAAGTGAAATGATTTATTGGACACTATTGTCAAAGTGTACTTTTTAAAAGTCTACTTAAGTGTGTTAAGAAACATAGTCATGAAAGTGTGCTTTAAAGGCCCCTTGAAATCAAAATTGAAGTTTTTTAGCTTTTAGTATGATTATGTTAGCCTTAAGGTTAGGAATAAGCTGGTGTGTTCCAAAGAATGTCAAAATTCGCATTTAGGAGATATAAGCATTTAAAACTTACAGTCTCTTACTTTCGTTAAAATGAAGCACAGATTTTGATGACATCATCAGACTCCATCTTCTCATCGCATCTTCTGTCTAATCAAATGCTCTCTAGAATCTGAAGCGTCCCCGCCCCAACACTATAAACAGAGCTGCGGCTAAAATCAGTACATGTAATGCTTTCAGCTGAGGCGAATGAATTCTGGTTTCACATTAGTTTCCTGCACACCGCGCACACACACACACACACACCAACGGCTCTGGGGAAATTACGTCAACTTATTGAATAATGCTGCACGTTTCAAGGTACATCAGTAGGCCTTTAACTACATGTCAGTGGCCTTTTATTCCATTGATATTATATATACACCGATCAGGCAAAACATTATGAACATTATGCCTAATATTGTGTTGGTCCCCTTTTGCTGCCAAAACAGCCCTTGCCCCATCGAGGCATGGACTCCACTAGACCCCTGAAGTTTTGCTGTGGTATCTGGCACCAAGATGTTAGCAGAAGATCCTTTAAGTCCTGTAAGTTGCGAGCTAGTGGTGAACCAGCATTAACGTCTTGAGCAATTTGAGCTACAGTAGCTCGTCTGTTTGATCGGACCACACGGGCCAGCTTTCGCTCCCCATGTGCATCAATGAGCCTTGGCCACCCATGACCCTGTCGCTGGTTCACCACTGTTCCTTCTTTGGACCAGTTTTGATAGATACTGACCACTGCAGACCGGGAACACCCCACAAGAGCTGCAGTTTGGGAGATGCTCTGACCCAGTCGTCTAGGCATCACAATTTGGCCCTTGTCAAACTCGCTTTTTTCTGCTTCTGTCACATCAACATTGAGGAAAAAATGTTCACTTGCTGCCTAATATATCCAACCCACTAACAGGTGCTGTGATGAAGAGATAATCAGTGTTTATCACTTCACCGGTCATAATGTTATGCCTGATCGGTGTATACTTTAAGAATTGTAGGTACACGACAAGTGCACATTCAATTCAATTACTAAGGGATAGAACAAGGGATTACTAAGGTTGTACACTACAAACTTTAGAGGCTCAAAAAATATATTTCACTTGCATAGTCTGCAGTGCAAACACGCATGAATGAGAGCAAAATGACATAAATGACAGCAAAACAGGACAACCGGATACACACACAGACAGCGGCAGGGCCACACCACACTGTCTGGCTGGGAAAACACAGTCATGAAGCCAGATTCGGATTCTATAAAGAGAGCAGGAAGCAACTGATAAGATGTGTTCACTCGACACCCTGCTGCTAAAGAGTGTGTGTGTGTGTGTGTGTGTGTGTGTGTGTGTGTGTGTGTGTGTGTGTGTGTGTGTGTGTGTGTGTGTGTGTGTGTGTGTGTGTGTGTGTGTGTGTGTGTGTGTGTGTGTGTGTGTGTGTGTGTGTGTGTGTGTGTGTGTGTGTGTGTGTGGTGTTGTTTGTGTGTGTTTGTGTGTGTGTGTGTGTGTGGACTGGTAATCCCTACGGTATGGGGACAAAATGTCCCCACAAAGATGGCAATATCCAAATTTTTGTCCTTGTGGGGACATTTTTGGTCCCCATGAGGAAAACATCTTATAAATCACACTAAGTGATGTTTTGAAAAAGTAAAAATGCAGCATGTCTCCTGTGATGGGTAGGTTTAGGGGCAGGGGCAGTGTAGGGGATAGAAAATACGGTTTGTACAGTATAAAATGCATTACGCCTATGGAATGTCCCCATAAAACATGGAAACACAACGTGTGTGTGTGTGTGTGTGTGTGTGTGTGTGTGTGTGTGTGTGTGTGTGTGTGTGTGTGTGTGTGTGTGTGTGTATGTGTGTGTGTGTGTGTGTGTGTGTGTGTGTGTGTGTGTGTGTGTGTGTGTGTGCTAATCCTGCAGGGAGGAACTAGGTGCTCATTCCTCAGTGCAAATGAATGCAGTCAAGCACTCTATCAGAGACCTGAAACTTTCAGCACTGTCTGCCCAACAGCCATGTGTGTGTGTATAAATCACTGTACAGCTGTCGTCTGAAAGATATGCAAGCTTTGAGCATCAATAATCCATCTGGGAAATACATGCCTACACTGAAAGTGACTGGGCAAAAGTTCTCAAAATAGGAAATGAAGCTGTCTACACTGCAAGTGTGTGGCTAGTTTTGTCTAATCATCATTCATTTGCGTCAGAATAAATCAGAAACAAAATATCATACTGATACAAACAATGACGCCATCAAATGAAAAATTAACATGAATGAACAAATTAAGACAATAAGGGAATAAATACACCCATTGACATATTTTATCTTCAGACTTATCTGTCAAAATTTTTGAATATTTAAGATAAAAAAGTATTTTAAATGAGATTTAAAATGAAAGACTTTTATGCTCACCAAGGCTTTCTCTTTTTTTTAAAAATAAAAGCCATATTCTGAAATATTATTAAAATGTAAAATAACTGTTTTTATTATATATTTTAAAAATGTTATGTATTTAACTGATGGCACTATATGCTGACTTGGTGCTCAAGAAACATTTTGTATTATTATCATTTAATTAATTCATATTTTTGTGTAAACTGTGATATATCATTCAAAAGTTTGGAGTAACATATTAAAGGGGTCATGAACTGGCATTTTTCATTTTTTTATACTGTTGTCTATGACGTCCGTGTGGTTTTTACATTCAAAAACATGATGAATAAGCAATAGTAACAGTCATTTTCTACACTGGTTTTGAGCCTCTCTCATGGAACGCTCTGTTTTGATGTGCGTGCCGCACTAAAGACTTGGAAGTAAACGCCCACAGCTAGGATTGGATAAGATTTGCATATTTAATGAGCTTCAGCTCCCCTGACAGCACACATGTGGGGAGACGGCAAACGGAATGAGTCGCAAAATATCTTTATCAAACAAACACAGTGATTTATCTCTCATCCACCCGCGATTGACTGGAATGCTATTTTTTTATAAATCAGCAAAATCATTTCTGAATGGTCACGTGACAGTGAAAACTGGAGTAATGGCTTTTGCACTTTTGACCTGAAGTGTACATGATAAGAAATGTGATTTTCCCCACCATTTCCTCAATGCACATTCACAACCATGTCAGGTTAATTCATACAGCAAATGAATTACTCAGAATAGTACAGATACAAATAGAAGACAATTAAATAGATGGCAGAATTCACATCTTTCTCTGTAATTGATCATATATACTGTATATATAATATGTCCAGAATACTGCTGTATCATCAACCTGGAATTATGTGCCATGATAACAGTATTATATATGACAGAATACTCACTGGTATGACATGTGGTGTAATTATAGTTATTAGAGGTATAATAGTAGTGTCACTAAAAGCCCAGACTGAGACAAGCAACCAGTTTCTCCTTTCTCTTTAGCTGGGCACAAGTTTATCTGTCAAATAATAATTACTAGATAGTATTAGAAAAAATAAAGAAAAACGAATTGAGTGTAGAGTGCAGCGTTTGTGTCATCATAGCGAGGTCATAAATTGGGATCAGTTCTGGTGGAAGACAGCGTATGAATCTAAAACCTTCAGATGACTCATCCCTCTTTCCGTGAGTTACCGGAACCCCATATGAAGAAAAAAAAATGCAACACACTCGAGACAAGCGTTGAGTGGCGTGTGTGAATGTAACCAAATTTAGCACTCTATAACAAGCCTGACAACCGTTTTCTCCTGCTGTGTGAATGTAGCCTCTGTCTGTCTGGACCATCTATTGCGGAGAGTGCGGTTGAACTCTCATCCAGTTTGTACATGGCCAGTCTTATAAATGCCACAGCTGCCCAACCACATAATCACAGCCATGAAATATGCAGTTCCCTATCTGGGAACTCGAGCTGCGTCGAAACGCTGTGAGAACGCCCCTGCGTGATCGCGTCATGAAGCGCGTGTAGAACCAATCCAATCAGGAGATAGAACGTCATCGGCTGGGTGACGCCATCGATCGAAACTATAAACACCCGTGAAAACAAACAGGAACTAGCTTCTGTGCCTTCAGTAAGCGATCTGTGTGAACCTGTCTGTCTATTTGGTGTTTTTGTCTGTCTAAGAGAGAGAATTTTCCACCCTTTTGTTAAATATTACAAAAAAAGAGAAAAGAAAGGAGAAAATATGGCGAGTGAACAGTTCACCAAATGTGTGCATCCCTGCCCTCGTTTTATCACGGCTGGGGATACACACTCTCTTTGTGTGATCTGTTTGGGAGCGCAGCATGCCCAGGCAGCCCTTGAGGGGGCTGCTTGCGAGCATTGTGAGCGGCTTCCGCTGAGAACGCTGCGCTCCCGCCAGGCACTCTTTGAGGAGGGTGCCTCGGCGCGTGTTCCTCATGCTCGGGTCCCGCTTCTGCCGAGGCAGAGCGGCGGCTTCAGTCGTGGGGTTCACAAATGGACCTTGCAGAGGGGTGTGAGACGGGCCCAGCCTTATCTCAGCCCTCACCTGCATCGCCCAGCGCTCATCTCGGGTTTGGAAGCCCGCCCTGCAGTTTCTTCCCCGGGTGAGCGCCGATGCTCCAACTATCCAGCTCTGAGGAGTTGGACGTTGAGAGCATCGCAACTGAAGACTCGCCACTTCAGTCACCAGCAGGCGAGGAGCTAATGGAGGTGCACAGAGCGGTGGCCAGGTTGAATATAGACTGGCCAGCCGAGAGATCAGAATCCCATCAAGTGAGAAGGAGTAAGCTTGATGAGCGGTTCCTGCCCTCTCGCAGCAGAACCTCAACGTCGGGGCCTGCCGTTCTTCCCTGACCTGCACACCGAGGTGTCTAGGTCCTGGAAGAAGCCGGCGTCATTTAGGGTTTTCAGCCCTCAGACATCGACCTATAGTAACATCATAGGGCTGAAACAGCATGGTTATGGGGCGATGCCTAAGGTTGAAGAGACGCTTGCGAGCCATCTCTCGCCTTCTTCGGCATCGTCCCTAAAGGCCCCGACTTTACCCACCAAGCCGTTAAAAACAACGTCGGCGCTGGTGGGTAAAGCGTACTCGGCGGCAGGTCAGGCCGCGGCATGCCTGCATACGATGGCTATCATGCAGGCATACCAGGCCGACCTGCTTAGGGACTTGGATGGCAGAGATGAGGTGGGCTCAGATTTAATCACTGAGCTCAGGCAGTCTGCCGATCTCGCTCTCCGGGCCACCAAGGAGACGGCTAGATGTGTGGGCCGCTCTATGGCAGCCTTGGTGGCCACGGAGAGGCATTTGTGGCTAAACCCCACTGAGATCAAGGAGAGGGAGAAGAGCTTTTGCTCGATGCGCCGCTGTCCCCTGAGGGCCTCTTCGGTGACGCTGTACAATCAGTCACCGAGAGGTTCCAGGAGTCAAGAAAACAGGCAGCGGCGCTAAGCAGTTTCTCCTCTCCGAATCCAAGTCCCGGGCAGCAGCCCAAGGAAAGGCAGTACGAGCTCCTCGCACAGGGCGCAACAGAAGCAGAGCGTCGCCACCCGTGCTCCTCCGCAAAGGGAATGGGAGGCGGGGCGGCGCTCTCAGACGAGGCCTTCGAGGGTAGGGCTGATCTGAGGACAGTCCTTATCGCCAAGAAGGCCTCGTAAAGCGGTCCTGACGCCAGGAACGTCAGGACGCTGAGGGTTGTCCCCTCCGCAGGAAGACGGTGCTTACCTCAGCTTACCTCAGCACCTCAGCACGGTATCCGTCTTCCTGCGGCGCCCTCTGGGGGCCACGCTGCCAACCCCGCCGCAACGCCGGGGCGCAGATGGTCCTCGCGGGCCACCCGAGGGTGGTCCGCTTCCTCCTCGGGAGGTTCCCGAGCAGTCAAGTCAGGCGTTCCCTGCCGGTCCGCCGTTTCAGGGCACTGCACTTGTTGCTCAAAGTACACCAGAGGCCAGCCTCGAGAGGCTGGTTCCCTTAGTAGAATTTCTAGACGAGTGGAAACGTCTATCGAACATATCTCGTTGGGTCCTGCAGATAATAGAGAGGGGGTACGCGATTCAGTTCAAAGAGCGGCCACCTCCGCTCAGCGGTGTCCTACCCACAGAGGTAGGCCCGGAGCAGGCTCTGGTAATGGCACAGGAAGTAGAGACACTCCTGCGAAAGGGGGCTATAGAAAGGGTTCCTCCTCCCAGCAGGGAGTCGGGCTTTACAGCCGTTTCATCGTACAAAGAAGGATGGGGGTTGCGCCCGATATTAGATCTGCGTCTACTAAATCGCTCTGTGGCAAAGCTCAGATTCAAGATGCTTACACTCAGACAGATCGTGTCTCAGATCAGATCCGAGGATTGGTTTGTGACCATAGACCTCAAAGACGCATACTTTCACGCTCCATCCTTCCACATCACAGGAAGTTTCTGAGGTTTGCCTTCGGGAGAGGCATACCAATATCGAGTACTTCCTTCGGTCTAGCACTGTCACCCCGCACCTTTACCAAGTGTGTGGATGCAGCTCTGGCGCCGTTGCGTCTGCAGGGCATCCGCATACTCAATTATATCGACGATTGGTTGATCCTAGCTCACTCCGAGCAGATGGCGGTTCAGCATCGAGATGCTGTTCTCGCACATGTCAAGGTTGGGGTTGAGACTGAACGCAAAGAAAAGTGTGCTTTCTCCGGCTCAGAGGACCACCTTTCTAGGCGTGAAGTGGGACTCGTAATTATGCGGGCGCAATTATCGCCGACACGCATAACATCGATCCGCACAGCAGTAAAAGAACTGAAGCTAGACCGTGCTATCACTGTGAAGCAGTTTCAGAAACTGTTAGGCCTCATGGCAGCCGCGCCCAACGTGATACCTTTTGGCCTGCTGAACATGAGGCCGTTACAGTGGTGGCTCAGAACGAGGGTTTTCCCGAGGGGAAATCCGCTCCGCGACGATCAAAGTCACGCGCGATGCCTTCGTGCTCTGGTCATGTGGAAGGATCCCGGTTTCTGGCCCAGGGACCGTGTTGGGGGCTCAGGTTGGCCGCGTAACGCTAACGACAGATGCTTCCCTCACGGGTGGGGGCGGTCATGAGTGGTCGCTCATCCCAGGGTCTATGGCAGGAACATCAGCGGCTATGGCACATAAATCGGCTAGAGATGCTGGCTGTGTTTCTTGCATTGAAACAGTTCCTGCCCGACCAGGGGCCACCATGTGTTAGTCAGGACAGACAACACATCGGTGGTCGCCATATAAATCACCAGGGGGTCTGAGGTCTCGCCCCTTATACAAGCTGGCACGTCAGATCCTCCTGTGGGCCCAAGGGAAACTGCGTTCCATCAGGGCAGTTTACATCCCAGGGGTCTTGAATCAGGAAGCGGACATCCTGTCGAGGCAGGGGCCGAGGCCCGGGGAATGGAGACTCCACCCCGAGGTGGTGGAGCTCCTATGGCAAAAATTCGAGAGAGCAGAGGTAGATCTGTTTGCTTCGGCAGAGAATTCCCACTGTCCTCAGTGGTTTTCTGTCACATCCAGCCCTCTGGGGCTGGACGCCATGGTACAGGAGTGGCCGAGGCTGCCCCTGCACGCATTTCCGATCGCTCTGCTTCCGGGAGTTCTGGAGAGGGTGCGCCGGACGGAGTCCGGTGCTACTAGTGGCTCCGTGCTGGCCGACCAGGATCTGGTTTTCGGACCTGATATCTCTCCTGGAAGGCTCTCCCATGGAGATTCCAACCAGGAGGGACCTCCTTTCCCAAGCGGGCGGGAGATTCCTTCATCCCCGCCCGGAGTTGTGGAAACTGTGGGCCTGGCCTCTGAGGGGCTAGGCTCCTAGAAGAGGGTCTCTCGACTGAGGTCGAGAGACCATTCTTCACTCCAGAGCTCCGTCCACGAGGAAGCTGTACGCACTAAAATGGAGATTGTTCTCAGTGTGGTGTAGAGAACGCCAGTTGGACCCAGTTAACTGCCCGGTTGGTACAGTGCTGGAGTTCCTGCAGGCGAGATTCTCAGCAGGGTTGACCCTCCACAATAAAGGTGTACGTGGCGGCCTTAGCTGCCTTCCACACTCCTTTGGGTGGAGTGTCTTTGGGAAGACACCCTTTAGTTACACGCTTCCTCCGTGGCACTTTGAGGTTGAGGCCGGTGGTGCATTCGAGGGTCCCGACATGGGATTTGGCTATTGTTCTGCGGGCCTGTCTGAGGCTCCTTTGAACCATTGGAAGAAGTGCCAGATAAATTTCTGACACTTAAGACCATCTTTTATTGGCCATTTCGTCCCTCAAAGAGTAGGGGACATGCAGTCCCTGTCGGTAGGGCCCTCATGTCTAGAGTTTGCGCCTGGCATGGTGAAGGCTTTTCTTCACTCCAGACCAGGATATATCCCCAAGGTTCAGTCGAGCCCGAGGGGTCCTATTACTCTGCAAGCCTTCTGTCCTCCTCCTTCGTGACGTCAGACCAGGAAAAATTAAATCTGCTTTGCCCGGTTAGGGCGCTTGATGCCTATGTCCACAGAGCTGCCCTGTGGAGAAAGACGGATCAATTATTTGTCTGTTTCGGAGCCCCAAAAAAGGGGGCGCCAGTGTCTAAGCAGAGAATGAGCAAGTGGTTGGTCGAGGCCATCTCTCTTGCTTATGAAGCGTCGGACAGCCGTCTCCTCTGGCTGTCCGGCGCATTCTACTAGGGGTATGGCTGCTTCTAAAGCACTTCTGTCGGGGCTTCCTCCAAGATATTTGTAACGCGCGGGTTGGTCTCGCCGCTGACCTTTGTTAGATTCTACGAACTTGACGTAGCATCTACAGTTGGGGCACAGGTGTTATCGTAGTCGTGTGCGCTACGGTTTCACACATACGAAGCACTTGGTCCTATGGCGATGTGGGTATAAGCGTTCTCACAGCGTTTCGACGCAGCTCGAGTTCCCAGATAGGGAACGCCTCGGTTACGTATGTAACCCTAGTTCCCTGAGGGGAACGAGACGCCGCGCCGCCGCCATACTCCCGGCATGCCCGTGATCACTTACTTCAGGCTTTTGCAGAAGCTAGTTCCTGTTTGTTTTCACGGGTGTTTTATAGTTTCCGGTCGATGACGTCACCCAGCCGATGACGTTCTATCTCCTGATTGGATTGGTTCTACACGCGCTTCATGACGCGATCACGCAGGGGCGTTCTCACAGCGTTTCGACGCAGCGTCTCGTTCCCCTCAGGGAACTAGGGTTACATACGTAACCGAGACGATTTGTCACATTGAGCGTGAAAAAATCCCTAAA
Source organism: Gobiocypris rarus (assembly GCA_023029165.1). NCBI lineage: Eukaryota > Metazoa > Chordata > Actinopteri > Cypriniformes > Gobionidae > Gobiocypris > Gobiocypris rarus. The sequence goes on along the minus strand of CM040910.1, from coordinate 13,344,592 downwards.
AATGTCAGTTTACTTAGAGAAATATGAGCAGCTCAGACTCAAAGGTTTCTGGTTCTCCGAGACCAGACACATTCATCACAGCCCAGACACATCTCATCTTAAAGGCCTATATACACATATACTTCCACACACTGAATCTTGAGTACTGTACTTCCTGTTTTCCTGATGAAGTGTAGATCAGACATAGCTTGACGTGGTCATACTCAATTCTAGTCAGAATATGAGTCTGATACTGCTCCATTGGGCTGTGATTATGTGGTGTGTTTCAACCGAACCAGGAAAGACCTCAATTGGATAGACCTACAACCAATCAGAGCAACAGAGCGACGCGTAACGTTAGTTGTTAAATGTCAACAGGACTCAACTGCACTGTGTTGCCAAGTCCGTGTTTTATCCGCGGGGTGTTCTCCATGTCCGCGGGTTGAAGCGACCCCAATTATGTGATACATAAACCCAGGAAGGCAAATTTTAGCAGGCAACCTAGCCAAAATAACATATTTTGCCAACCAAATGCAATTTTTTTCCAGAGAACCCCCCTGGAAAGCTATGGTTTGGGGCTATAGTTTTGAGTAGCAATTGTGCGCGACATTGCAAAAAAACACGCTGGATTAAGTAATGTTAGAAGAAAAAGATGAGTGTAAACGATCTTTGCCAGAGTTGTAAAAAAATAATTTAAGGTTACACAGAGTACTTACCAACACGATCATCATTTCTGAGAGAAATAGTGAAGGTGAATGCATATACGAACAAGTTCTCCGTTTAGGATAAGAGAAAATTCAACCCAAGCGCCTTCGATGACGTGGATGATTACGTTACTGTTTATCATCTGTCCATCATCGTCTAAAGCCCGCCCTGACAATTTCATTGGTCCGAACAGTTTCTGTTCGGGCATAATAACTCCACTATGGATCAAGTCCAGACCGAATTGCCCGAGCAAAAAATGTTGTGGGCGGGGTTAAATTCGGCTGGCATCCAAGCTAGATCAGACAATCGATTTTTAGAGTAACCCCTGACCTGGCGTATGACGTACTGACGCATGTGAAAGCGCAGAGGATAGAGCAAAACAAAACACAGAGTCTAAAACAAAAAATTTTAAAGAGCCGGAGGATTTCGATATAAGAGAAGGGGGACTTGAGTTTGTTGCCCAGCCCTATTTGTTTGAACCGCGAGAGGCGTCAAAGCTTACGCTACTCCTACATCCTACAGCGTACATCGAGACAGGGGTCCATTGCTCAAAGGGGTTTTAACTTTGACCGTTATATAGAAAATACAGGCTTCACAGAACATCTACAGAAGCCGTGGTCCTCGAGGGCCACTGTCCTGCAGAGTTTAGGTCCAACCTTGATCAAACTCACCTGCCTGCAGCTTTCTAGTAATCCTGAAAGGCTTAATTCGCTGGTTCAAGTGTGTTGGAGCTAAACTCTGCAGGACAGTGGCCCTCGAGCTCCAGGGTTGAGCATGCCTGATCTACAGTGTGCTGTACATGTCTCAAATTAAATTGTGAAATGAAGTATTATCTGAAGAAAGAAAGTCATATACATCTGGGACAGCATGAGGGTGAGTAAATGAGGAGAGAATTTTTGGGTTGAGTATCCTTTTGACAAGCGATCTTATTTGATGTCATTTTCATGAAAATTAATATATGAATATGAATCAGCCAGTCAGAGTGGCTTGAAGAGCTCTGACAGATCAGACAACTCCACATAAAAGTCTATGAGAGAATGAAACAGAGACATCCTGCTGACTGATCAGACACCCAACCAAAAAACAGAAGATCACACTAGAGCCGGGACTGCTATTGCAATAGAAGACAGAGGGGGAAAAAAGACTTCCATTAATAGCTGATCACATAAACAAACAAGAGCTGGTATGTGATAGACAATTGATTTATAACAGCAACATAGTAATGTAACATTCAATCCATGCTTTCAAGTCATGCTGTTATTAAAAGTACATCGCCATCTCATTAAAACTCTCACTGCTCCACAACCTCATTACTGATGTTGATACTCTCTTTCTTCCAAAATCCCTTTAGAAAGATAAGAAATCAAACCAGAAAATACCCAATTCCAACATCTGTAAAGAGGCAGTAACAAATGAGATTGCAAAGAGTCTTTAAGATAAACACTTAAACACCCTCACTCAAAAATGAACATTATCCCATGATTTACTCAGCCTCAAGTCGTCCTAGGTGTGACTTTCTTCTTTTAGCCAAACACAATCAGAGTTATATCAAATATCCTGGCTCCTCCCAGATTTGTAATGGCATTAAATAGTGTTGGAGTTTTTGAAGCTTCAAAAAGCGCATCCATCCATCAATTCATACAACTCCAGTAGGTTAAATGCCTTCTAAAGTGATGGGTTTATGTAAGAAAAGTATCCATATTTAAAACTACAAACTATAATCACTGGCTTCCAGCAACGGCTGTACATGTGTTCATGAGAGTCGGGTTCCGGCGGAAGGGCCTCTGACCTCTGACCTGACATATGACATAGGCGTAGCATCAACTTAGGTGAGAGTTGACGAATGCGGAAGCGCAGAGGATATAGTGAAACAAAATGCTGGTCACAAATAAAACGAGAAGTTTAAAGAAAAATGTCAGAGGAGTTTGAGATAAGAGAAGAGGAGCTACGGGTTTATATCATATGTATGGCTGTTGCCAGAAGCCAGTGAGAGGCTGCATCACCTTGCCATAATTGCTGCATGCCTGTAAAGGGCTTGCTTTGTTCTGGTTAACCTTTATAGCTTCCAGTATATGCCATCTTACATCATTTGGAGTAGTTGCACACATGCTTCAGACGCAGTCACGCAGAGGTGGTCCACATAGCATCATCTCTGGACGCAGCGCCTCGTTCCCTTCCTAAGGAACCATGGATACAGTCATAACCTGAGTTTCCCCCCCCCTGAAAAAAGTGTATTAATCACCTTATGAGGTGTGGCCTCATACGTTTCAGTAGTCTCAAACTATGCTCAGATAGGCAATAAAACCAAAGTCTTAATTCAAAAGTCAGAGATCTCAATGACCCTGTTTCCACCTGGTTTTCAATTACCCTCAATGACCCTGTTTTCATTTTTGGTGATCCGTTCACAAGTGATCAACCAGGATGCATTACAATTTCCACCTGCTATTAGCATGCATTTTAAATGTGTCTCCAGTGACCAATTATGTTTGGTTTAAGACATTCCCATCTCCAATCAGGTTTTTCCAAAACCAAATGATCTATGAGATGTGCTATCCACATTAATTTCACTGAAACACTGAGGCCCTGTTTACACCTATTAACATGCGTTTTGGTTGATCGGATCACAAGTGGATGACACTAAATACAGGTGCAAACAGGGTCTAAAACGTTTTTTTGAGCTTGTCCACCTTTTACCACTCCCAGAGGTAGTCAAAAACGCATTCGACTGGATTGCTTTCGTAGTGTAAATTCTCATGTGATTGAATGTGTTCAAACACCACAAAAGACGCCTACTCTCTGCCTACTGACTTAGTGCAGAAACATTATGGGAAGCGCACTAGCCAGATGGGATTTATACTTTGTCAGCTGAAGACCCAAGTTTGGTTTGAAGATGAAAAACCCAAGCACAATGTTCCTCATTTCTAACACACTCTCACCACGTTCGGTCTTGCGGCTGTCAGAGCAGAAACGAAAGTTCTGTGTATTTTTCCGTCGTCTCCTGGCTCCGAGCTTATTTCGTCTATTAGATCGAAAGATTTAGGTGTTAAAAATAACAGGAATGTGTCTACCTCGTCTACTTGTGATCCGATTGACCAAAACGCATCTTAATACCAGGTAAAAACAGGGCCTGAGACAAAGTTGATTCCAACATGAAACTAAAACCTCCAATAACTCTCCTGAGATATGACAAAGCCACTGCTGAACAAAACAACTGACCTATGAGTTTTACTCTGAAACATATGAAAATGGAATTCAGGTTGAGTGGGACACTTTTTGCCATTGAGATGACTGGTGTCCCAATCAACCTGAATTCACCCCTATTTGAACCTCCACATATAAGCACCATCCCTGTCTTGCATGTTTTGTCTCTTGGAATCATGGAGGAGGCTATTTCCATCCCCTGGTCATTGAGAGATATCATACACCACGCGCTGTATGGTTTGTCAGTTGTCATTTTTGGCTTTATTAATGATAGGAGGAAAGGCAGGTGGGGCTTGTGGCTCAGGAGTCATGCCTCAGTGACAGCTGCTGCAGGCAACCTTTGACCCTCCTTATATCCACCAGGGTCTAGTTTCTATGTATTAGATGAACAGAAGTCTCTTCATGAGCACATACCTCACTATAACTAATGAAAGGTCACTTGATTTCTCGAAGGTTTCTAAAACACCAATAACACTCCAAAACAATTCTGTCCAGTAATCTAAAAAGTGCTTCATGAGGTACCATACAAATGTATTGGTTTTAATTACTATTGACTAGTCAAGTAGCTGATGTAGATATTAAGGAAGCAGTGTGGCTAATAACCAATACATAGTAGGTAAATGACAGAAAAGGAAATTCTCTACACCATTTCAAGAAGAAAATATAAAAAGATTTATAAAAAGGGAAAGTAACACTTCTTAATCATCCAAGCAGGCATGTTTATCAGCCAACTTTCCATGTTAACAATTGTAAATGTTCACTTTACAGGTTAAAGATGGAGCTAAATGAGTCTTTAAACATTTTCAAAAGAGTGGGCTTTTGAAAATAATATATTTGTAAGACAACCATGGCCTGAGGCATATGGAGTTTGAAAGCTCATAAGAGTTACCTCAGATATACCTTATGAGTCTAACATTTCTTTTGTCCTTTTTTAAATGTACCAATTTAACTGTTTTAAATCAGAGTCTCAAATTCAGCTTTAGCTCAACTATGCTAACAGCCTTAAAATGAATGGGCAAAAACACTCAAAATATCTCAAATTCAAAACACACTCAGACCATTAAACCATGAGCAGTGTAAATGTGTGCCTGCCGTGGGACGAAACGGCCCTGAGCACAACCAATACTCAACATTTCTCAACAAGAAAATGAAAAATAAACATTTTACATATCTCCTCAAGGCAGACACTTAAAGCAGTAAGAGTTACTGATCTGTTTATTTAAAATGTAATATCTCCTGTTCAACCAAGACATTAACTCAAAACATTGCAAAAGGTACAGCACAATATGAAGCAAACTAAAACCATGTGTGGCGTGTGTTGGCTGCTTATTCAGCTGTAGTTGCTATTTCGGCCTCCATGTCACAACACACACACACACACACACATTCGTTTTACCAAGCTCTGGATTAAGGGAGCAATTTGAATTAAAGTTGAGAGTGTATTTTGACACGAGTCTTGTTGGCTTGTGTGTGTGCTTTTAAGAGATATTTTAGGGACAAAATTGCTGTTATATGTTCCCGGGAATTACTTTTGTGGATGTCCTTAAAGTGAAAACTGGTTCTTTATTCAAATTTGACCATGTTTGATGTGTATTTTTTTTAATTTATGCCATGTCTTTATCAACAAATGTTTGTGTAAATGCTCCTTTCCATGGTGTACATGATATGGCCGAAATCACACCCTTCTAAATAGCAGGTTTGGTTATTCCAGTACAATGAGATTCTAGAAAGTTGAGCACTTTTGATTTTTTTTCCCCATCAATTTGGCTTTTCTATACCAGCATGACAATAACCCTGTCCAAAATGTCCATTTAGAAATGATTTACAGTGTATGGCATTGAAATTGGCCTGCATAAAGCCCACATTTGGGATGCATTGAAAACCGTGAGCCAGACCCCATCACCCAACATCACTGCCTAACCTCACTAATGCTCTTGAATGGCAGCAAATCCCAACAGCCCAAAGTTCCAAGATCTAGTTGAAAGTCTTTCCAGAAGAGTGGAAGCTGTTAAGGAGAAGCAACCTCCCATTGATTCCCATGGTTTTGAAATTAATAAATTCATAGTAATACCCTCGATAATTGCAGTGTGTGCACTCGCTCACAGTTGATAGAAACATGCAAAAGCCTAAGCAGCTGATGACTGAATTTACTCGATCTCTTCCAAGCCAGATAAAAACGTCTAACAGATTCAGCTGTTAACTTCCTCCCACGCTTGAACTTGACAGTGGCACGTGTGAATAGTCCTGTGTCAGACGTGGACTCTTAGAAAGGGTCTGGCGTCCAGCAGTGTGACAGAGACGCGTGTTGAGAGACTTCCTCTGTGTGTCGGGTATCAGCTGCTGAGAACAGCAGACAGAAACGCACTCATATAACAGCCTTTCAGCTGCCACTGAGACACTTGCACCACAGTGCTTTAGCCGTCCTTTTTATCAGAGCCTCCCCCAGCATCAGCTAGGAAGAATAATTCAGAGACCTCAACACAGAGATCCACAGATGTAGTTCATTCGAAATGAGTCAAACATCCTTCTTTAATCATATATCATTTTGTAATGGTATCACTTCTGTATTGTGACCCTTTGTTGTATACATTTTTTTAAAGGGGTCATGAATCGAGAGACCAAAATGTCTTGATCTTTATAATATAAGAGGTCTTTGTACTTTAAAAAATGTCCTGTAAGTTTCAGAACTCAAAATTTCAGCATTAGTCTAAAAACAGTTTTTATTGAAATCATTCAGCCAGAAAGACTTAAAGCCTTCTTCTACATCATTGCCTCTTTAGACAAACTGTGAATAGGTGTGATTTACTGTTCGTTCCTTTGCTTTTGCATTTATGGGGTTAATGCAGGCAATATCTATCGCCTTTGCTGCTAAATATTTATTACATATGAATTATAATTTTGTATATATATACATATATATGTAAACCCTCTTGTTCAAAACGGCCGATCCAAGTGGGAATTGAACCCAGGTCCGCCGGCATGAGAGTCGGACGCTCTAAAGCCCCGGGTATACTTCGGCCATCCGCGTTCGTGCACCGTCCACATGACGTAACTTTCCCCGTCTGCGCGCAGCCCAAATTTCGAGACCGCGCGGACAGTCCGCGTGCAACAGCGCATGCGCCAGCAGTACAGAAGAGTTCACTAGGTGGCAATGCGTACAGTATTGAGCACAGTGTTCAGCCATCGAAGAAGAGTGTGAAAAGTCCGTAAAAAAAAAAAAAAAACTCCATCGTTTTTGATTCTTTAGTGTTTCTTCCAAACTATGTTGCAATGCACTACAGTTCTTCTCCGATCATGCCCAGCGAATGTCCCGTTGATGACAGGACTCAGTGCTGCCCTCCGATGTCTAGTAGAGCATAGAAAAAAAATGTACTGCGCATGTGTTGAACGCAAAAAAGACACGCACGACGCGTCCGGGCACGGAAAGTGAAGTATACCCAGGGCTTAACAAGGAGGCTAAAGACTGCAACCTCTAGCTTCAGTCGCTAGCGCATATCTTGAGATCAGAGGAGTGAGATTTACTTGCACAGCAACTACTAGCTGGCCTCCGTTATAAATATATATATATATATATATATATATATATATATATATATATATATATATATATATATATATATATATATATATATATATATATATATATATATATATTAGGGCTGTCAAAATTAATGCAGCATCAGTTTTTTTCTATCATCTTTTGGCTGCGCTACAGTATACGATCAAGCTATTATTCATTCAAATAAAATTAAACCATTATAAGACACAAAAATAATCTGTACTGGGGTGCTGTCTGTGAATCTCCTCTCTGTGTGACACACACAGGACTCATGGGCACAGAATGCCACTTCAGACCACGTTGATTTCCCTATCAGTCAGTCAAAGTCAACCTATTTTGCGCTTAAATGGACAAAAACACACAAAAGTATGCCAAAATGTCTGCTTTGTCACAGCCTAATAAAACCGCAGAAAATCCCTCAATGCTCTTGACTGAACTTTTGAAGCTTTAATAAGGATTAATCTATATTTAATTTATAGACTGTGAAGTGCTTGATAAATGTATTACATTTATCTGTTTTTCCTACCTGTTAGATCAAATATTTAAAATATACTGTCTTTATGTTGTTTCTATATTAATTCGGAGATTAAATGTGAAATTATTACAATTTAAAAATATATTTAAAACTTTAATGTTAGGCGTGATTAACTGCGATTAGTTACAGAAATGAAATGAAACCATGCTCCTGGAGAGCTTCCATCCTGCAGACTTCAGTTTTAACCCTGCTCCAACACACGTAATTGTCAAGTCTCCCTGAATACACTGATTAGTTGGATCAAATATGTTTAATTGGGGTTGGCGCTGAACTCTTCAGGATGGTAGCTTTCCAGGAGCAGGTTTGGAAACCTCCTGCTTTAAGGGTACTTAGTGACAAGCTGATTTTCCCCACATTTGTAGGTGTCTTGCCACCTATACTTATCTTCCAAGCACTCAAAGATTGAGTTGAAGCCGCTTCCTCTGGCCCCTCCACTATGGACAGCAGGCCAAATACATTTAACCTCAATAGCTTAAATATTATACGGGAAAACAAACCACAGTAGAGAAAAGTTGGACCTGGTCTCAGGAGAGGAGACTGACAGCCCTTCAGCAGGAGCTTAAATCTTCATGATTAATGAACTCAGGTACTAATTATCTTTGTTTTAAAAGAGAGTAAGACTGGATCCATCATTTATGTGGCTAATTCACAGTTTACATCTGTCTTACATCGCATGTGAGTACATTAATTAGAATTAGTGAGTGTGCTGGAAACACTACACTAAAGTTCTTGAATAGTATACTATTTCCAGTGGATTTTGGAAGTTGGCATCCGTGCATGGTTTTGGGCTGATGTTGCCCACAACATCTTGGAAAAGACATTTGTGATGGGAACTTTTTCGGTTGTTGAAAAATGTTGAGAGCGCCAAAGCTGCCACAGCAGTTTTTTTTTAATTTATGAACAGTTATTTAATTATACATTGCAAAGTAATGAAGGTTAGCTTTATTAATGCTAGCTAGATGCTATGGTTTTATACAAGCACAAACAGTTCGTGACAAAGGCGTCTGCGGTATCAAGATGCAATTTTAGTACTGTGTCACCAGTGAAGTACACACTTACTGGGTCTCTGTAGAATACTGGGATCATCCAATGCCTAATTGACATTTAAACAAGTTTACAAGCAAGCCATTAGATTTCTGATACTGAGCCAGACTTCTGAACAACAATGAAATTTTATTTTTTAATACAGATGTTAGAAGCCTTAAAAATATAATTTAAATGTGCTATGTGTAACTTTTATGATGTTAAAATACTGTTTTATATTAATATGCAGCTTAATATATAGACATCTATAAGATAATTAAATTAAATAGGTCATAAGATGGTTCGAAAAAGAACATTATTTTGTGCATTTGGTTTAATGCAATGTGTTTACTCAGTATTAGGTTTAAAAAAAAGTAATAATTTTTGCTCCTCCCTCCTTTCTAAAAATGGGTTGATTGCTCCCAAAGCAAAGCAATATTGACAGATGATAATGTCGGTCCTACCTTATCAATTCGAGCCCGAATCTGATCCGGATGATGCAGATGACCAAGCTGATCGATTATAGTTGCCAGCGCGACTGGACCAAAAAAGTATCAGATCGGTACGTTTGCATTTGTTATCATAGAAACGAATACTTGAGACTTTGATCTTTGTAACCCTGCAGTTCTTATACATGCACAAACAGCTACATAACACGCTAAAGAGAAAGGAAAACAAGAAATTGCATCATATGACCCCTTTAAGTTTAATTTCCTAAAGAGTGTGAACATTGTGACACTGTGGCATTTTCAATTTTTAATTTTCAACCAGTTTTTTTTCTAACTTTATAAATTTCTAAATTTCTAACTTCAAAACTATACCTTGAAAAATATCAATATTTGATACAATTTTCTAGCCTGACAATCCAGACCCACATCAAGATGTTGGGTCTGGGAACTCACCATTGGCAGGGCTCAATCCGAGGGGCGGGATAACCGGTTGTCTTTCATATTCCCTTTGCACGCAATTGGATAGCGCTGCAACCAACCAGAGCAACGTGAAGGGGAGCTAGTTGATAGATTAAACTTTCGCCATATCCACAAAACTCAGAACACATCTTCCCTTCTTAAGATGATTTCAGTGCCATTCTTTGTTCTTTTCTCAAAGAAAATCTTAACTCCAGGTCTTCCAGAGGCACGGCCAAAGCCGATTCGAAGACCGGCGTTCGCCAGCATCTTTGTTTACAAGTAGCACGTGGAACCGCGGACATTCTACCGTCATTATGTTAAGCCTGTCCACAAACTCAATACACAATATGATTGGCCTGACCAGAGTTTGGTTTTTCCAGCTCGCAGGTTTACCGAGAGTTGCTAGACTACACTCGCGGCAAATTAGATTTGCTGCCGCTTGGGTGCGTCTAGATTTCTAGGCTAACTATTTTCGATACCACTTGGAAAACTGTCATATATAATGGCATATAAATATTTGTATTATTATCCCCATCTTTTTTTATAATTTGGGTAATTTTGTTGGAATAGCTTTCACACAGCAACTAAATTTACAAAAAAAAAAAGATAAGATAACAGCCAGTAATGAATTATGAAAACAACTGGACAAATAATACTGGATAGCCTTCATTGTAAAAATGAAATACAGATTAAAGCTTACAATTAAAGTTTACAAAAGTTATTCAATCAAGGGCAGTGAGTGATTTTCTCTTTGTCTTTTGTTCTCTGATAAATATGACAGACAGCAGAAGGTTTATTAGGCTGCTGTCACTTTAAGAGTTTATGCACGGATCCAATATACTGTTACACAACATGCATGTTCTTTCTCAACTATTTATGTTCCTAAACTGACTGTTGTTTAGCTGAATACTCGCCAAGATGGGCATTTTGACATAAAGCGTAATAAGCCATGTCAAAGAACTACATTTGGTATTTGCAAGCTGTTTAAAAGGCAGGCGGCTTTATGTGCACGCCACTTATATATATATAGATTAGTGGTGTGCGCGTGTTTTTGGTGCGAGTGCAAAACCTGCAGGAATGAGTAAAATCCGGAACACCTGTGGGTGAGTGAGACGAGTGAGTGAGAGGAGGCAGGTGTGTGTCAAATAGGGTTGGGAACCGAGAACCGGTTCTTATGCAGAACCGATACTTATTTTTGAAAAATACCGGAATCGCGCAAAATTCCTGAGTTTCGGTTCCAGCGGTTCTGGTGCAATGTGTGTGCGAAGCGCTGGAGCGTGTCCTTTAATAGCGGGCGACAGTTAACCTCATCATGAATATTAGTTACGTTGCCTGCCGCTTCCAGAAGTGCAAACAATTAACTAGTGGTGGGCCGTTATCGGCGTTAACGTGCTGCGTTAACGTGAGACTCTTATCGGGCGATAAAAAAAATATCGCCGTTAATCTATTCTCAAAGTTGGATTGGGAGCTGGGTCTATACTACGCAAGCGATGATGACTTTCACCGTGATATCTTGGCGAGCGAGTCTTGAACCTGCGTGTATGCTGTGAAATTACCACATCAAGCGTGAGCGCTGTCTTCCAAACTTCGAGCGCGCACCCGCGAAGCGTTCTCGAGTCCTGATGAGCTTGACTGTACTGTAAACAGAGAGCTGTAAATCTCATTTCTGCTCGTCGTCAGCGTTCTTTAGAGTATTTGCAGTACATCCGTGGCAGATAGATGCAAGTGCCATTACGTACTGAAGCTTTGGTAACAAAACTAACGGTTCAAAAACAAAACTATAAAAGTTAGGTGAACAACGCTATTCATTCTGCCGCCACCTCGCTCTAGGTCATTACCAAGTAACGGGGTAAACAGCTGCTGCTTTGATGACGCAAACGCACCTCAGTTTTGGACCCAAAAATATAATATGAACACGGTCCAGGGAGCAATCGAACTTGGGTTCGGTCCAGGCAATCGAACCAAGTGTGAAAGCACCAGTCATTATTTGGGTATACGCATATTCTGAATGCCTTGGCAGAATTCAAATGAGCCATTTTCACAAAATCAAAATCACAGTGAGATTAATCTAGATTAAAAATTAATCTATGCCCACCTACAATGCTGAATTACCATTTATTATTTACAAGTTCACTGAATAACTGAATTTCTATTAAATTAATATACAACTAACTAATAAATATAACTAATATATATATATTTTTGCAAGAATGCTTTGAATACTGTAATATATGTACAATACAGGACTTTTTTGACATTGCCAACCTGTAAATGAATCAGAGATCATGTAATAAACACAAAAAGGATTGTTTGAGTTGTATTATGCCTTTTCCTTTACCACTATTTGTTTAATAATTTTAATGGAACCGAATCGAACCGGAATCATTAGGCGGAATCGGAACCAGAACCGGAACCGGAAAATTTCTCACGATTCCCAACCCTAGTGTCAAACTGTCAATTCGACATCAGAGAGAAGAGAAACAGATGGTATCGATACAGCAGAAAAGGAGTATTACAAGCGCTTCAGATATTTCACTGTCAATAGTAATACATTTTGAAACATCAATATTTTTGACAATACTACAACCAGGTATGGGTTTCCCAAAAGCATTGATACTCAACTATAAACGCAAGTTCCCTAGTTACCTAGCCTGGATTCCAGCCGAATTTAACCCCGCCCACAACATTTTTGCTCGGGCAATTCGGTCTGGACTCGATCCATAGAGGAGTTATTATGCCCGAACAGAAACTGTTCGGACCAATGAAATTGTCAGGACGGGCTTTAGACGATGATGGACAGATGATAAACAGTAACGTAATCATCCACGTCATCGAAGGCGCTTGGGTTGAATCTGCTCTTATCCTAAACGGAGAACTTGTTCGTATATGCATTCACCTTCACTATTTCTCTCAGAAACGATGATCGTGTTGGTAAGTACTCTGTGTATCCTTAAATTCTTTTATTACAACACTGGCAAAGATCGTTTACACTCAACTTTTTCTTGTAACGTTATTTAATCCAGTGCGCGTGCAGACAGGGTTTGCCAAGTTTTTTGCAATGTCGCACAATTGCTACTCAAAACTATAGCCCAAAACAATAACTTTCCGGGGGGTTCTCCGGAAAAAAATGGCATTTGGTTGGCAAAATATATTATTTTGGCAAGGTTGCCTGCTAAAATTTGCATTCCTGGGTTTATATAATCACATAATTGGGGTCGCTTCAACCTGCGGACATGGAGAAAAACACGGACTTGGCAACACAGTGCAGTTGAGTTCTGTTGACATTTGACAACTAACATTACGCTTCGCTTCGTTGCTCTGATTGGTTGCGGGTCTATCCAATTGAGGTCTTTCCTGGTTCGGTTGAAACACGCCCCATAATCAAAACCCAATGGAGCAGTATCAGACTCATATTCTGACTAGAATTGAGTATGACCACGTCAGGCTAATTGTTACCCAAATAGTTAAACAATTCAGCATTTCCGGAAACATAGTTCCAGCAAACATTACAATGCAACAGCATTAAAAACTTGTAGTTTTGGTACTACAGCTCTTGGTCTGTGGTTAGTAGCATAGTTATAAACAAGCATGTTTATATGCAGTACAATCTATATCTTTCACTCCATATACTTGCTTTTAAGTTCTCAAACGATGAATTATACTTCGGCAGATAAGCAGCATGTTATAGTCTGTTGCTGTATATAGAAGCACACCCCAGCTTGACATAATAACATTGGCTCAACCAATGATGTGAGCTTGGGGCGAGGCTATCTGTATTTTGGCCAATGGCAGACTGGAGTTGTATTCAAGAAATCTGACAGGAAAAAAAATATATTGATTTTACACACTAAAACCAAGAAAATGCTGTATTAAAACGTCAGGGCTAAACACTGATTGTATCATTACACAGGCGTTGACAACTCTCAACGGTCTCAAAGCATCAGCGATCAGATTTTATAGTTATTGCAGAGGAGAGGAAACTGTTATAGGTAATGCAGCCTGTCTAATGAATTTGATATTACTTTTGCTAATTCGATTTCAATGCTTTTACCAAACCGTCTGCGGGTAAAAGAGTTTATGACAGACAGAATAAGTTAGTGTTAAACGAGTGGGGTTCAGTATTGTTGATGTGCTCATTCACATCAGTCTTCATTCATTTTCTCCATTTCCAGATGTCCTGATCCCTGAAGCTGAGGATCATTTTCTGTAAATGAGAAAACAAATCTAATGCAGATGTCTGCCAGGCAGGTGAAGGCATTCCACTCCGTTTGATGTCTTCAGGCTCTCTGGAGCTCAAAATGAGAATTCCATCTTTTCACCAGGAGCTAATTCAGAAACACGGCTACATTATTACTTTTATTACTCTCTTGTCCAGCCCCTCTCTGTCTCTCATGTTCAAGGTTTGAGAGAAGGCCAGGTCCAAAACATGTGCCAAATAGGCTAATTTTATCATCAGAACCACTTGAAAGAGGAAAACGGTATTAGCAGAGCTCAGTTCCGAAAGCGTAAATGAGAACATGCTCACTGAAGCTTATCCAGAGCATTAATCGCACACACATACAAGAATTCACCCAAGAATATCAGCGCAAAGGCCCATCAGGGGGTTCATGCATAATGCAGGTAATCTGAAATAGACTCTCTGCAATGCAAAACACAACCCGTCCACAGTCTTTCTATAGACGCATCACATAAGTTCCTTCACAGAATTTGCCTTTCTAATACCGAGTCCTGAGGAAGAGCCTTCAGGATTGTTTTCATGATTGTTTTCCAAACCCTGTCTTTCTGTCTTCTGCTTGCATAGACGGTTGCCTTCTAAAGGCCCCAGTGTACTCAAAGCAAAATCAAAGAGCGAACCGGTGCGACGTCATTTTGAAAAATATCTGGGCAAAACAAAGTTTGTTCGAAGTTTGTTTTAAAAGACTGCCAAACGAACATTCAGGAAAAGTTTGCTCCGGTTTGTAAACACCTTCAAACTACCACTGGTAGTGGTGATAATGTGAGGCTCCGCCTTCTTTGCCATGGATATCAAGCAATCTATTGCATTAAGTACTATATAAATAATTGCGACTGGAGAGCCAAATAGCAGATATGGTGCAAACATATCCACATCGCTATGATCAGATGCTTCCTAAACTGCTGTTTTCTCATCACTGACATTTTTGTTGTGTGTTTATTTGTGTTTATTGTTGTGCAGCACATGTTACATTCATCTAAACATCGCTTCCAGCAGCATGGATACGTTGGGATGTTTGCTAACAGTATACCGCTTCACAGCTATTCAAATTTCTTTTTCACCCCAATCGAAGAACACCATGGCAAACTACCATTGGTCTGTGACGATTACGTTATAGGTGTGTCTTTTCCGGTTTATTTCTCCTGTTCAGTCTGTCAAGGTCAGACGTCTGCGAGTGAAAACACGGACACACTGAGAGCTGCTTTATAGCAGAAAATGAAGTTGTACTTCCGAGGAAACGAGACACTGACACTGTTTTTCATCTTTAATAAGGTAAAGGTGCTTGATTTTAAGCAATCTATTGTATAAAGTGCTGTATAAATAAACATGACGTAACTTTACTAGAGTGCCGAGTTGCAGAGTTCATGCAAACATATCCACTGTGCTATGATCAGACACTTTTCTTTTGCTTTATTAAAATGCTTGCTGTTTTGTCAGTTTTGTTGTGCATTTATTGTGTTACTAAGAGGAAAATGTGCAGCACATATTTACATATTTACTATGGAGCAGAGATCTGCATGGTAAACTATCCCTTTAAGGCAGCATCCTAAAATAAAATGCAACCACATGAGTAAGTGATATTAAACAATCTACATTGGTAGCAATTCTGTATGTCAAACTAATAGGGCTCCTCTCATGAAATACTTTAGAGACTCGATGCATATGAGAGAGGAAAGTTTAGGAGAGTGTTTGATTATTGCCTCGGTTTTCTCAACTGTAAAGGTGCTTGCACATTATCATAAAATGTTTTGTTAAGCTACACTGCTACCTTTCCACTAATGAGCAACCTAGAGTCGGCACAACACGGAAATTGTGCTTTGTTTTTTTCTTTTCTCTTGTGATGCGTATCCGAGTGAAGTGGTTTTGAACAAGAAATGTGTGTGTGTGTGTGTGTGTGTGTGTGTGTGTTGTGGGGGTTATTGTCATTCATAAATCATTCATAATAAACACAAAATGAAAACAACAAAATAACTGGCCATTTAAATTTCATTGTGAAGTAGTTAAAGGGTAAGTGTACCCAAAAAATGAAATCCGAGAGCTCTCTGACCTCTCCATCGACAGCTGTTTAATTACCACTTTCAAGGCCGAGAAAGGAAGTAAAGACATTGTTAAAATAGTTCATGGCTGAATCCGAAATCGCCCCCTATACCCTTCAATAGGGCACTATTTGAGGGGACAGCCATTTGTAGTGGTGTCGAAACCATAGTGGACATGTTCGAGTGCACTCATTCAATCCCACAATGCACCACAATAATGAGTGTACAGCCGATGTACAAACAGCGACTGTCCGACTTCACACACTCGTTTTCATTCACTCCTTCAAGTGAACTGTATTAGTGCACTAACATAGGGAATAGTGAATGAGGGTTTAGGGGGCGATTTCGGATTCAGCCCATGTGACTACAGTGTCATTAAAGTTCAACCTTAATTTTATGAAGCAACGAGAATACTTTTTGTGCACAAAAAACTTTATTCTACAATTTCTTCTCATCTGTGTCAGTCTCCTACGCAGTTTACATTGGCCAGATCCTGCGTTAGCATCACACACATGCGGCAAGGCGCTCACGAGTACAGCATTGACCAATAGTAAGCCAATGTTCTGGTGTAGCTCTGGCGTAACTCAGAAGCACTGCACTGTATTTACTACGTAAACTGCGTAAAAATATGAAATATCTTAATTTGTGTTCCGAAGATAAACGAAGGTCTTGAGGTTTTGAACCAACATAGGGGTGAGGAATTAATGACTGAAATTTCATTTTTGGGTGAACTAACCCTTTAAGTTGCTATCTTAGAATTTGACCAAAGGAGGGTATCTTAAAAGTCAGCATAATTATTTATAATTAACTTTTGGACCAATCTTTGTGTTGGAAGGGCTATGATACCTTAAAATGCTGTCTTGGTAGGAAGCTCATAGTTTTTGAAACAGAATGCAGCACTAGCATTTAGAAGCCTTGTGTTTGTGGGGCCTGTGGTAGAGATTGGATGATTGTTTTACCTCCATGAGCTGGAGCAGGGGCTATTTTTGGTAGTGTACACCCAGGCTTCACATAGCGTACATTTTTGGATAATTGCTTTAAAGTGAGAGACCTAATCCATTGTTTCCATGGCATTAACAGAGCTCTCTTTCCTACCATTACACTAAATGATACACAGCTGAGGAAAATAAATCAAATAAATCTTCCAATGACCAACCCTCCTCCATTACCACCGGATGACGAACATGCATTGCACTCCATGTGCTGTGGCCCATATGTACACACACAAAGAAATGGTCTTGCACGAGCAGGACCGATACAAAACATACAGGTCTTTTTGTCTCTACAGTCCCCTGGGACGTCAAATCTCATTGGTAAGTATGTGTCGTAAGTAAAGGCAAGCCATCAATATCTAGCTTCTTTCTGTGGCGGGGGATATAATTCCATTATCCCGTTCCACCCCCACTCACTCAGCTAATGCCGCGGCTGGAGTGATTACCTCAGTGCCTGTCGATGATGTCACAGAGAGCAGCCTGAGTCAGCGGCCAATCCCTTACTGGGGTTCTAGATTTCTAGAACACAAAGAGCCAACAAAAACGCACCCAGAGCACTTAAAGCCCACTAGGCTAGAGACAATAAATGAAACAGGACGACCTCAAACTATGCTATTAATAACATCTCTAGTGTACTGCAGAGTGCAAGAGAGAGTTTAGAGCTCCAATAGTAATATAATCAGGAAGTGAAGGTGGTTCTTTAGAGAGAATTGCTTTCGCAGACATTGTTAATGGAAAAAGGCTTCTGATTGCTGTTTTTCTTTAATAGATGACAATCAATGGATCTCACTAAGTGTCATGAGTCATGGTTACAAACATTAGAGTAATTCAGTTAAATAGACTCCTGAAGATGAGCATATTAAAAAAAAATATTTTTTTGTGAGTGGTCCTTGAAGGGACAGTTCACTCAAAAATGAAAATTAGCCCATGATTTACTCATCCTCAAGTCATCCTAGGGTTATATGACATTCTTCTTTCAGACGAATACAATCAGAGTTATATAAAAAAAATGTCCTGGCTCTTTCAAGCAAACTGATACGTTTGTGTGAGAAAAATCCTAAAGTTCTAAAGTAAAATATCTAGCTTCCGGCAGACCGTATTCAACAAACAAAAAAAGTGTAACTTGTGATGTATGAAAGCAAGCGAGTGGTGTTACACTTTCTTCTTAAGTTTTTTTACTTAATAACTTTACTTTATAACGTGTTAAATATGGATATTCTTCTTACACAAATGCATCAGTTCCTTTCAAAAGGCCTTTATTAACCCGTCAGAGCAGTGTGGAGTACATTTATAATGGATGAATACACTTTTTTGGGCTGCCATTCACTGCCATAAAGCTCAAAGCTTGGATTAGCCAGGACATTTTATTTAATATAAATCAGATATTCATCTGAAAGAAGAAGGCATCCTAGGAGTATATGACATTCTTCTTTCAGATAAATACAATCAAATTTTTTTACGATTTACGATTTGAATAGAGTTTTTCCCTTCCTACTTAAAATCAATCTGCAGATGACAAATAAATAGTTTGTTAGCAAATTCCTGGGGTCCAAAACTTTCAGTATGTGAATAAACTAGTCAAAGTTTTATGAATTGATATGCAGATAAAATCAACTTTTATTAACAACAATAATGTGCAAAAAAATATATGAAAAAATTTAAATATTCTGCTCTTATTAAATATAGGTTACCATTGTTCTTCTATAGTATCACACTGAACTGACCGACAGCTTCATTGATTATAAAAGCTTTTTGTTTTCTGTGTAATCCGGTCACAATTTAAATAAAAGTTTTTGTTTTCATGAGACTTTGTGACTTCCTACTCTTGTCCATATATTAGGGAGTGGAAATGGCTAATAAGTCAATAAGTGCTCCTATGCCACCACCTACTGGTTATAGTGGTCATTTAGTGGAACCCTGAGACGAATAATGACAACATAAAAAAAGTGTGAGGCATGACACCAGAACAACCATCTGTCTGTGAACACTAGAGAGCCTTTGGATTGTGTCTGCAACCTATTTATTCACATGTATCATCAGTAACTATATCTGCAATAATCTTTAGCAGCTGATTTTTTTGTCAAACCCAAACCCGATTTCAATACGTTACCGCTGAGGCATGCGAATATCCCCTAATATGAACGTTATCTTAGGCTAGACTGTGTAGTTAATGCTTTAAAAAATCTGTCTCTATTTGCACTTTGCATATTGAGATAGTACTTTGATAATTGTTTGCACTTAATATCTATGATCAATTTGTGGAAAGGAGTTCAGTTAGGAGGTCAAAAGTTGTAGAAGCTCATAAATCATGTGCAATTCTAAGGTCTGAAGATACACTCATACCCAGTCAGTTGAGTTTTTAGCAAAACCTTTTACAGTGCTTGAATATTGTCTTTTACTGCAATTAATATTCAGAAATTAGAACTTAAATGACATTCATTACAACTTGATTAGTTAAAACATTTCAAAATGCACCTGCAGACTAGTTTTTCTAGACATGTATAAATTCAATCATTGAGGATTTCTTAAAAATACCGTGCAAAAATCTTGTCTCATCTCGTGAGATAAGTGTCTCATCACACCCTAGTAGTTACAGTACTTTGTCACCAACAGCACATTCTCACCTGTGAAAGGTATCCTATTTCACCTGAAATGTATATCTTGGTGGTAAGCTGCACAATGCTGTGGAATTTTCTAAATATTTCAATGGTTTACTTTCAGAGAGTGTCAGAAATATTTTTGTATTGACAACCAGGGCATTGCTATGTAGTTATTATATTATTCCAATGGGTTTTTAGCTTGTTTAAATTTCAGTTGCTTCAGTGTTCAGAGTGTTGCTTAAATTTCAGTTGCTGAAAGTGTCCCCCCAAGCCACTGCCAGTTTGTCTAGAAAATTATTTTGCGTTTTTTTTGTCTTGTGAAATTTCAGTGTTTAATCTCTTAGAAGAGTAATATCACACCTCTCCTCAACAAGCCTCAGGATTTGGGGTATCATGCACATCTGTAGCACAAACATTGTGGGATAAGTTACACTCCAAAGTATAATACTTGAAAAACCCCTAACTATAATAGTAATGGTTGCTTTAGCTCCACTAATGAGAGATTTGCAAAAACAAAGCTTAACCACACAATATGTGCTTATATCCTGACTTACAGTGAAGTCTTGACAACATTTTGTCTTGATGTCTCAAAAAGCACATCAGTGTAGAAGAGGTTTTTTTTCTTTTTCTTTTTTTTCTCAGTACTGCTTATGCAGTATCCAGCCAAGAAAGTAATAATTTTAGAAGAGTTTAGCGCCGAAGGGAAAGCCATTTAACTCAGCTAGGTTGCAGAAGTTTTACAGCGATAGCAATGCATTATGTTCTGTTGAAGAAAACTTCTGTGAGCAAACCTCTAAAAATACATTCTCTTGTTCCCCTGACAAAATAAATCTAATAACATTTTCTGTGCTGTAAATGCACCATGCAGACTGAAGAAGAGAACCACCACAGCAATTCTTGTGTTCCAGAATAATCCAACATCCCATAGTGTATGTAGCTGGCAGAAAGATTACAGCGATTGTTACCACACATCAAATGGTCATCTAAAATGAATGTCCTGAGAAATCACAACTGTCTCAGTGAGCAAAAAATTATCTGACTGTGAGATACTTTTGTTTAGCGAGTAAAGACAAGCTCTCTACCTGTCAATCATTTTGCACGACAAGCCTGTCAGACATCAAATCGAAAATAAATTCACGCGCTGCTAACATAGTCTTCTCCTAATAAGTGCTAACACATTGCCATTATAAAGTAGTAAAGTTTTAGCATTAGAGGTTCATGATTAAATAATTTACACACAATATATACACTGAAGAGACAAAACATTATGACCAGTCACAGATGAAGCGGATATTGTTGATCACTTCCTAACAAGGCCACATATTAAGGTCTGGGAATATTAGATGGTGAGCAATCAATCAGTTCTCTTAAGCAAACAATCAGTTCTTGTGAGCAAACAATCAGTTCTCGTAATTAATGTGGTAGATACGGGAGAAATGGAAAGGAATATAGACAACCAAATTTGGATCTGAACAACCAAATTGTTATGGTAAGGTGACTGGGTCAGAGTATCTCTGAAACAACAAGGTTTGTGGGTTGTTTCTGGTCAGCAGTGGTGAGAACAGTGGTCCGAGGAGGGACAAACCACAAACCAGTAAACGGGTTAGGCGCCCAAGGCTCATTGATGCACGAGGACAACAAAGGCTAACTCGTCTGGTCCGAGCCAACTGAACGCCTACTGTGGCACAAGTCACAAAATTTTAATGATGTGATGGGAGAAATATGTTACGACTAGGACTGTCATTGACAAAGTTCACACTTACATATAATCAGATGCGGGGGGAGGGCTCCGAGCTCGGAATTTGGAATCCAGAGTACTTCCCCCATCCCAGGTTGGAAAAGGAATAATTAGAAGTGAGGAGATGGGGTGGTGGAGGGATGCCCGAAAACTGTCAACAGAGTCAAGTCAAGTTGTGATAACGAACAGGACCACACAAAAAACTAAAGCAACCGCCTTGACCTGACTGTACATACCTACTACAGTACTACAGTACACGGATCCATTCAGAATTAACACATGACAAATCAAAATATTATCCTGAACGTGTGTGGAAACAATGTACTGAATGTGTCTGTGCATAAATATACAATGTGCAAAACTGTGTTCCCTTTCGAGGGAACTCGCACTGCGTCGTCGTGACGACACTTTGGATTACACCCCTCCTCTTTTTCCGAAGGACATCCTGTGATTTTTTTATGACCACAGAGAGTCAGAACCTTGGTTTAACGTCTCAGGCGAAGGACGGTGCTCTTTGACAGTATAGTGTCCCCATCACTATACTGGGGCGTTAGGACCAGAGGTGGAAAGAGTACTGAAAATATGTACTCAAGTACAAGTACTGTTACATTGCTGAAATAATACTCAATTACAAGTAAAAGTGCTGGTGTCAAAAAAGTACTTAAGTAAAAGTACAAATTACTCTTCTCAAAAACTACTCAGAGTACTAGTTACCTTTTAGGCGGCGATATTTAATGAAGTACCAATGTATATTTAATCAAATCATATATCTATTTAGAAAATTGCTACTTTCAACAGAACACAAAAATTTTCATTATTGGGTGAACTATCCCTTTAATTTCTAGTTCAAGAGCACAAAGATTCGCGATTGCACGGGACACAGTGAGAGCACGCACACCAATATCTGAGAGGAGAGGCAGTTCATGTGTAGTGTATATTTGAGAATGATCTTCGTTAAACCACACGCTCTCGACATCTGCCATTAAAACCTGCGGGTATGATTAAAATGATGCGCAATACATTCAGGCTCTGGAATCGGTGTGTGTATACTGCAAACGAGTATTGGAACCGAGTCAGGTATTTCAGTATCGATATGTATCAAAATATAGATATTATTTTTGACAACACTACATTGCAGTTTGTTTCTCCAAACTTTCAGTCCATAAATCACTGTACGGTTATGATCAGCGCCCCCCGGCCAGAAGCTGCTGTTGCGCTGGTGGCTTTTTCAAATATCAGGCCTTTTATTGGTCCGTTTACAATCGGATCTCTTAATGGCTACCAAAATGCTGGTGGTCAAAGGTTTGAATATTGATTCAAATTGTAAGCGTACTCAGTAACGAATTGTGATTTTAAAAGTAACAAAGTAGATTATTTAGCTTAATTTGTACTTGAGTACAAGTAAAATTAGAGATTTAAAAATGTACTCCAAAAAGTACAAATTCCCGAAAAAAACTACTTAATTACAGGAACGTGAGTAGTTCGTTACTTCCACCTCTGGTTAGGACCCACACAGACCACATGGTAAGGTGGCCTCACTAACACCTCTTCAAGCAGCAACTTGGTTTTCCCAGGAGGTCTCCCATCCAGGTATGAACCAGGCTCAGCCCTACTTAGCTTCATGTGGGAAACAAGTCTCGGGTTACGGGGTGCTTATGGCTGCTGGTAAAAAAATTACAAAGGACACAGAGTGAGCTGCTGCGGGAAAAGTACACAATCCAAGTTGTCGTAAACATGAGACGTGCTTAATATAAAGCACTTCAAACTCACTCATAAGCGGGGCTTGCCCTTCTGTCAGATGCATGTGTTGTTTGATGCAAGGAAGACTGGTTTTCCTGGGCGCATAACTTACATCTTACGGTTGTATCCTTGGGTATGTATTAGAAATAATTAGAAATGTGAGTATTTCCGTTTTGCATAAAGGCTCATCCTGACAGTAAGTTTAAACTTCACAGACTTCACTGAAGGAGCGTCAAACAGATGGAGATCGGTAGACTCTAGGACAGAAACTAGGATCTGGGCTTGTAGCCAAAAGGTTGTAGGACCAAAACTCTCAAGGGTTGACTCAAGAACAGAACTGTACTTTTGAGCAAGAAACATGACCTTAGATTACCTCATGATTAGAAAATATGTACAATCCATATTCCTTATGTTGTATATGATTGTCTGTTTCTCCCAGTCAGGTCAAGGTTAGGCTGGTTAGCATGGCCCCATTAGCCCCTGCTAGTAGATGCTGTAACTACACCACCTGGCCACAAAAAGCATATTTCTCCATTGGTGGCCATTCAAAAGTAGCTGTGTGTTCTGACAAATTAACATTAACTTTAAATGAGTTAAAAGTATTGCTCATTGTTATGACACCTAATGGATTTAATAATGTTAACAAATTAAACTTATGGTAAAATGTTACTAGCTAATTTAGCTGGCAAACTCCCCTATGTCTGATGTTTTGTGGTTTTCTAATTCATTTACACCTTGATTTGCCACTGATGCATATGTGCCAGCTTTGCACATCAGACATCCAGCTTGAAACAGATCCCTTCTGGGACAAAAGCACAGGAATTTATTGTGTAATTCTTTCACGGATTTGCATTTTCATTGGGGGCACTATTACAGCATAATGCAAGAAAATATGGGTAATATGAGAGAATATAAGTAGGGTTGGGCGATGTCCCCTAAATTGGCAGTTGACGATGTTTACAGTAAAACATTGCGATGGACGATGATATTGTCGTTTTTTTTGTTTGTTTTTTAAATAAAAAAATATAATGTACTATATCTGTATTTTACTATCTCTTTACATGAATACTATTTTCTATTTCGTTATTTTGCTAACCCAAATAAGGACTCACCTTGTTTAGGTTGCACGTGAGGGGAAACAAAGTAAAGAGTTGTGCACCTTTTATTTTAATATAGGCTACCTCCTTACATAAATACTATTTTCTATTTAAAACTATAATTTAGTTATTATCCCCGTGTTTTGTAAGTGAATGCTGTTGTACGTGAATATATTACCAGAAGCACAAAGCTTTGTTTTCAAAGGAAATAAATTTGCACATCGCAGCCATGAAAACATATGGATTCATGCCGAATGAGAGAGGGAGGCTGAGCCCGATTAAAGATTTGCCAACTTTTCAAATATTTTTGTACCCGATTTTCCGATTTCCATGAACTTTAACAATAGGCATAACCAAAAGGCTGACAGTCCATTTTATACTGGACATCACGTTTCTTTTCATAAATCTTCACTCGCGTCACACTGATTTTCACAGGGAATTGTAAAAGTTTTTTCCTTTTGTTTGCTAATTAAGTCTATTATAGCCTGCCCATTCACATGTTTTACTGTGGTCAAGTAAAAAAAAAAACAATGTAGGACGAATACCTTTTTACTTCAAATTTTATTTAACACAGTTTGCTCTTGTTATTAGACTTGGCGCGTCAAGTTTATTTGAATAGCGCAATTCACGCACACACACACAGCGCCGATTTTAATTTAGTTTTCTCTGGCAGTGCATAATCAAACAACCTAAATGTCTTGACCCTGTGGAAGATAAAATTCGCTCTTCAGACGTTTTACAACACGTGTTGCTTTGCAACATCAGGAGAAAAAATGAAGACGAAGATATTCAAGAAAGGTGTCTCAGCTCATGTCCCACATTCATCTCAAAGCGCAGGCACATCTTTGCAGGGAAATAAAACAAATCTTTTTTTAAACTAATATTTAATTGTCTTTATCTTTATCTTTGTAGGCGTGGCATCACGATGGTGGCGCTCCATCGTGATGTCGGTCAGCCATCACTTATAGATATCATCGTCCATCGGCACAACTCTAAATATAAGTCAATGAAATAAAGTTTCATGTATTGAATTTATACTGCATTCCGGCATAAATTATGCCTTCATAGAGTATTTGGAAGAGAAAACACTGAAATACCAGAATCAGAGAGGAACTATAAGAAAAGATGAACAACAATCAGTAGGTAAACAAACAACATGCATCCACACCAATAGGTGTCACTATAAAGTCCAAGACCTCTGAGACAAAGAAGAGCCTGTGGAATATAAAACTTATTAAGTACACCTTTAAAATCAATTAGCCAGCTTTTCCTTTCTTCTGCTAATAAAACATACAGTGGTGCTGTGTGCACAATCTGTTTAGTCAATTGTGGTTCAATGGTCTTTCTCATTCCATTCACTAAGATCCACAGTGAGCATGTGGTGCGGTTGCCCTGGAGACAGCCACATATAAGAAAATGAGCTTTAATTGCTGGTGACATCTGTTTTTAAATACACTTTTAGAATCCAGACATATATTTCATGTATGCTAAAAACACTCAAATGCTAAAGGGCACTGGGCACTTGTTAAAACAAAATGGAGTTGAGAAATCCATCATTTCCTTTAGTTAAGAAGAGGAAAAATTCAATTGGCAGTGCTTGCCAACACAATGTAGGGCAGCAGCAGTCAAATGCCACAGAGCACCACAATAACTAGACTTGATTTGTTGTCAAAAATAGACTTCTTTCCATGTCATCTTAATACAAGTAAGCATGTCAGTTCTTTTAGACCAAAGTTGAATGTCAAATGTCCATTCTTTCCAAACTAGGACACATACACATGCATGTCTGCCATCCCAACAGCATGAAACAACCACCATACCCGACATCAGCATTATTTCCTTAAAGAAATAGTGTACCTAGAAATGAAAATTCTGTCATTTACTCTTAATTACTTAAAGACATTTTTTTCTCACAAAAATTAGCTTTGTTTAAAATTTTGTTAAAGAGCCATATAAATTACTTTCATTGCCTTGTGCTTTTTGCTGCTTTACAGTCAAAGTCGCTACAAACTGCCCTTGAATGGAAAAGTTACATTAAAAAAAATCTCTTTTTGAGATAATTGGAAATAATGACAATAGGGCTGTGTGTGTGTGTGTGTGTGTGTGTGTGTGTGTGCGTGCGTGCGTGCGTGTGTGTGTGTGTGTGTGTGTCCCCACAAAGATGGCAATATCCGAAATCCTTGTCCTTGTGGGGACATTTTTTGGTCCCCATGAGGAAAACAGGTCATAAATCACACTAAGTGATGTTTTTTGAAAAAGTAAAAATGCAGCATATCTCCTGTGATGGGTAGGTTTAGGGGCAGGGGCAGTGTAGGGGGATAGAAAATACGGTTTGGACAGTATAAAATGCATTACGCCTATGGAATGTCCCCATAAAACATGAAAACCCAACGTGTGTGTGTGTGTGTGTGTGTGTGTGTGTGTGTGTGTGTGTGTGTGTGTGTGTGGTTCAGGTAAACCCTAAGCTATCCCCACAAAGATGGCAATATCCAATATCCATGTGGGGACAGCTTATAAATCATACTAAGTGAATTCAAAATCCAGAACGTTTTGTGTGATGCGTAGGTTTAGGGGTGAGTAGGGGAGAGAATACAGTTTGTATAGTATAGAAATCATTATGTCTATGAAATGTCCCATGGACAATGTGTATGTGTGTGTGTATGTACAATATGAAATCAGTCCTGATATGTCCTGGAGTGCAGCTCCATTTCCCTCTCCACATCCTTTTAGGATGCAAATTCCAACATGTCAGACACTGGAGGTTGTTAAATGCATCTGAGAAGCCAGTCTGAATGTTTGTATGTGTGTATATGTGCATTTCCACATAGCTGAATCCCTTTTCAAACATCTTCCTACATACTTAATTAAACCTCTGTTCATGTTACTATCGAATTTCCAGGTTTTGTGAGTTGCAATTATTGGTTTTAAAGATTTATATCCCTTGCCCAAAGCACTGCACGTGTGCTGTGTTAAGAATCTCAAATAAGGCATATTAATAGTTTTCCAAGAAAAATGTGAATGCGATCAACACTAAATTCCAAAGTCTGCAGTTTCTTGTGGTTTCTAAGGACTGTCATGGATCACGTTTTAACCATTTTGTCCTCCAAAATACCATAGTTACTACAGTTATTGTTACTATAATAAAAATCTGGTAAATTGAAATCTGTTGCTACCATGTGTAGTCAGAAAGAAACAGTTAAGACTATAATCTTACAAACTCAGAAGAAAAGGTAATGATGCTTACACGATTCTAGGGCGGTTGCTGTTTCGAATCGAAAGAGCCCAAGTCTCTATGATA
The DNA here is from genome assembly GCA_023029165.1 of Gobiocypris rarus. NCBI lineage: Eukaryota > Metazoa > Chordata > Actinopteri > Cypriniformes > Gobionidae > Gobiocypris > Gobiocypris rarus. Next base: position 13,316,947 of record CM040910.1, on the reverse strand, counting down.
TTCTAGCCTCTAAATATAGCCTTGTTCCATTGTCGTCATAAAACAGCAGAGATGACTTATTGATAGCACCGGTTGTGTTTTATAGGAAAAACCCAACCCCAAATAAAAATGTATTATTTATAATAAAACTTTACTTTTTTTTACAACTGCAGTGTCTTCAGACCCAGTTATATATGTCTGAATTATATACCGAAATGCATTGGACGCCGCAAAACTAAATTTCACCTTATCTCAGCATTTTGTGAATCAGAGGCCGCTCTAGTCTTTTCCTAATTTTCACAAAAGGCTGACAAATACATGTTTCTAGTTGTGTTGACAAATTAATATTTTGTAAAATTGTGGACTGCTTCCACCAACCAACCTCACACAAAAACTTAAACACAATTTGAATCATAAACGCTACTTGGCTTTAAAATTCACCAAAAGGCAACTTTGGGGCACTATTATTTTTATATAATCATGTAACTTAATTATCAAATGTAATTATTTTTGAAGTTGCATTCAAAATCCATTTGCTTAAAAAAATGTTTAAAAAAATCTTAGGGGGCATGTGCACGTTTGATTAAAAAAAAGTCAGATCCGTGAGTTTGAGCAGACACTTTTGGCAGAAACTATAGTAACTATGGGAAACTTTTGTAAGAGCGCTGAAGTAGGTCTACCTTACATCTAAAGTGACACGGATCCGGTTCTATGAAGCTTGCTTTGACAGCTTCTTTGTCTTTCTCTCCATTCTTAAATGCCACAGTTAGTTCTTACAGGCAGCCAGCCGTACGGTTTACTGTGCCAAAGCTCCCGGTGCGTTCATTAATACAGCAGCTGTGTTCCACTCCTGCACAATCCCAAAAATACACACACTATTCACACATCTGAGTATGAAGTAAGGGCTGGCTGGCCCATGCCAGTGACTCAATCCAAACTCAGATCGTCGCCGATTACATGAGTGACAGCCAAAGTGCTCTTAGTCGAGCGAGAGCGTTTTCCACCGAACACCCTCATCATCCCAGAGTGCTGGTCATTTTCTTTGCTTCTTTGAGAAAGAGTGAAGCAGGAGTAAAACAACATGTCACACAAGCCATCTCCAGCAGCCCATGTTCCACAAACACACACTTGTTTTTGGTAGGAAACCAGCTGCATGTTACTTATCTGTAAGACATTTTCCCCTCAGGATTTCAACAAGAGGGTCTCTCTCTCTCTCTTTCTTAGAATGGATAGTTTTTCCAGATGTTCCCAGAAAGCTGAAATATATGAGGGTTTTGGCAGAGCTTTTCAATGGGGGCCCATTGCTCTCTCTATCCAGACATGAGGAGGGTGATATCATTAGAAACCATCTCAAACACATCTCAGTGTTTTATAACACCCAGAGAGCAGACGCAGAGATTTACAACCCTATCTACACATCAGTCCTCCTGCTCAGAGCCTTCATGTCTCATTTAGATCTTTCATAACAATACCTGCACGATTGTTTGACGATGCCTGGGCTTTGGAAGCACTTAAAAAAACTGCCCACTTACACATCTAACCAACATGTAAGAGGGAATCCTATGAAGGGATCCTATGAAACCTGTCAAAAACCTGCATATACAATAGTGAATAAAATAGCAGAAAATGTAGCCTTTGTAGTGGATACTACAGATCAGTGGTTGCATTAACCAAATATTTTCCATCATTGACTGAATTTTTTTAGCAGTGAGGGAAAAATCAAAAGACGTTTGTCATTTTGTAAATTACACAGAGGGTGATCTATTGTATCTTGCAACGGTAATTCCCATCCTGTCCAATTGGTGGCGAGTGCACTTTTTAATAAATTAACTCTTTCGACACCATTGACTGAAATTTCAGGGTTTCCGTGTTTTGTGATACAGTAGGCATCTTCTGGAAAAAAGTGCAGAATCTCCAAATCAAGTCAAGTCAAGTCAACTTTATTTATATAGCGCTTTTAACAATGCAGATTGTTTCAAAGCAGCTTCACAGTGTTAAACAGAAAAATAATGCAACAGAATATATTTCGATTATCATACAGTCACAATGTGGGCTTTAGATCAGTAATTAGATCAGTAATTTGGTCTATATGGTTCATTTAGTTTAATAATTAGATTTATTTTGAAATTTATTTGAAACAAATGTTTTTCCCCTACTGAGCAAGCCAAGCCAGAGGCGACAGATGAAGTGAACAAGACGCAGAAACAAGCAATAGCATATGTAATCATATGCATATGTAAAATAATGCAATCATCAACATAAAAAGCATATAAATCAAAACAAAAATGTGTTTTTCACAGCTTTTCACTCAAAGTATTCTGGAGACCACGGACATTTTGTGAAAGTTATCAAAAAAGCTGGCAGTAGCTGGCAACTTAAAAAAAAAATAATGCTGGCAGGGAAAGAGTTAATTAGATATTGGCTAGGATTGTCATATCTTTGGTCTCAGTACATGACGTCTTTGTCCAGCCTGCGGCTTTAGTCATCGCTACACACAAATACAAATATGTCATTGAAGCTGAGTGGGAGAAGTTTCCACATATAATAAAAATTGCCAACGGATTTCGGCTTCTTCAGGGTATACAACAGACATAATGCATGAACATTTTTCTTTATGATGTAGAATTGGGAAATTCATGCCAATTTGATGAGGATGTTTTCTGATTGGGTGATTGTTTCATCTTGATCATTAACCAATTAGTATGATGTCTTGAGCGCATGTCAGCTGTTGTTCATTTTCTTTCTATGAGTAAATCAGTATGGAGATGTTTTCTTAAAATGCATTGTGTCTGTTGTATACCCAGAAGACGGCTCCTTTTTTGCACTTTTTATATTGTCTGCTTCCATGCACCTTGTGAGCTGGTAAAGTCGCTCCAGAACCTACGCTATTATGGTGTTTATCAAGCAATACCAAATACTAGAGAGCAGAGACAAGAGAACGTTCTCACATGTTCTCACACCCAACTCGTCACTTCACGAGTTTTTGTGCTCATATAATCTAAGCGAAAAGTGGTAAACAGATTTTGGCTTGCTGTTTGCTATAGAGGGGCTCGGAGAGGATATTCTACCCGAGCTCAGATTGCCCCCCTATAACAGGCAACTTTTTACAAAAAGGAGGAGCAGGGGAGAAGGAGGGATGCCGAAAGAACTAACAACGGGAAGAGGTACGATGCTGGTTTTATACCATGGTATTAATTAGAAGATTAGGCATTACTTTTAATGCACAGGGTACCCCTTTTAACAAAATTTTTCGACGGTTATTTTGCCATTAAGACATGTTAGAGTGTGAGTCACAATTTAATCGGCCAGCATAATTTTAGTTACATTTATTTAAAAAAAATTAAATTGATCTGATGCATTGGTCAAACAACTGAAATCAATGGAGAATGCGTGTCGGAAATTACGCTAAAGGGGTCCCTGTGTGTTAAAAATTGACGCCGAGGGGTCCTGAATAAGCGTCATTGTGTGATGAGTTGGGAGTGAGAACGCATTGGCCAGCGTTTTCCCCAGTAAGACATTAAAACCCCTCTCTGTAAAAAAAATCCATGGACAGGATATCAACGGTAGTGTCAGTCTGAGCAGACGCATTAACAGCGATTCAATGAAAGTAAAATGTTTATTGCAACACAATTTTACACTAAAAATGTATCTTGGTGTTCATAATGTGCATGAGATACTTAATACCACACTGAATCTCTGTAGCAGATTTAAGTGCACTTCATGGGTCACATCACTAAGATGACAGGAATCATGGAAATAAAGTTTTCATGACAAACACCATAATTGTAGGAATTTGGAAAAAGTCACTCCTGACATCATGGTTTATCTGTTTTCTGGGATTTTATAAACACAGGCTATTCATAGATTTAATGTGCTGCTGAACAGTGCCAAGAAACTGTTGTCCACCACATCCACATGCATGCACACACTGTTACGGTCATTGTTTATTCCCTTCAGCTGAGTCTCCTACTCATTGGCCAATCAGAAAGAGAATCATGACCCCAGGCACACAAATACACAAACATGCAAACTGAACACAAAAGCCACAACGCTTCAAATTAAAACATGTTCACTCTGCTACAAGAACAGCTAAATGTCACTTCATTTTAAGCACTTCCTGCTGATAAAAATCAGCCTGGTTAGATGGTCTCCTAGCCTGGACAGACTGGTCTGGCACTTGTCAGCTTGGCCAGCTAGACCAGCTAGATCAGGTAAAACCAGCGGTTTTGTGTAATTCTGATGTCGTGTACAAATCCTCTTACCAATGAAAGTAGACACAAACATAAAATGAGTTTGATTTATAGTTTTAAAGAGGAAAAGAGAAAAATTGAGAGAACAATGAAGCACACCCTTGTGAAAAAGAAGTGTGGGTGTTGAATTTGCACTTGTACTGTACTTCAAATATTAAAAGTAATATAAAAAACTGTACTTTGTGGATAATATAATATTAAGGAACTAAAGAGTCACTTAAGTGTACATAAAGATGGTACACTTTCATGACTACACTTTTAAAAAGTTCATGACTACACAAATGAAGTTATTGTTGTGTGAAAGAAGCACACATGTGTTGTATATGTGTTGACTAACACACTAAAGAGAATGTCAGTCAATATTACATTATATAAATATATTTTATAGATTGCAACTTACAATATTACAGCTGTGTAATTACTAATATATTTAAATACATGGCATACACATTTCAGTAGAAATTACATTATTGTATATTTTATTTATCCTTAATGCTTGTCAGTGCATTTGAAAATAGACTACAATTATAATATTGTAAAATTATACAATTATAAATACAATTGTATTTTAATACAATTATAAAATTGCATATAAGAATGTGCTTGAGTCCTACTTAAAGGGATAGTTCACCCAAAAATGAAAATGATGTAATAATTTACTCACCCTCAAGTTATTCCAAAACTGTAAGAGTTTCTTTCTTCTGTTAAAGAACATATTTTAAAGAATGTCAGTACAGTTGACGGCACCCAAACATACCAATAACTGTTTGGTTACCAACATTCTTCAAAATATGTTATTTTGTGTTTAACAGAAGAAACTCATACAGGTGTGGAACAACATGAGAGTAAATGATGACAAAATGTTCATTTTGGGATGACAAAATGATGACAGTAAAAACATTTTTGGGTGAACTATCACTCTAAAGTTTTCTTTTTAAACTGTTTCTTTTTTGATATCATTAATAATTTTTTCAAAAATACATCTAAACTACAATACAATACAAATATTACTTTAATTTGCACTTAAGTATATTCTTTTAAAATATATTAACTCTGTATTCAGTACTCTTTTTAAAAGAAAATTGTACTTCTTTTTCACAGGCAGCCATTGATTTGAGCTCCCTGCTCGCAGACATCCTCCATCAAGCATCACTGTGTTTATACCCCTCTGTCCACTCCCCTCTCTCCCAATGAAATATAACGCTCTAAAAGCATTAGCCAAGCAGCTCTTCTTGCACCAAAAAGTCTGTTCGCCTTAGCTGGCTTACCCTACACTTTCGTGTGTGTGTGTGTGTGTGTGTGTGTGTGTGTGTGTGTGCTGAACACAGCAGTCTCCTGTCCTGCAGTGCTGAACTCTCAGAGCAGAACACAATTTCACCTTAACAACAGAGCACTCAAACATTACTGTATTACACTGCAGGATGAAGAAATTCCAATATGCAACATAAGAGAAAATGCTTTTTTACATTTTCTGAGTGGTGCTTGTCTTCCCGGCACAATGCTACATAGTTGTGGGTGGGTGTCAGGGCATTGCAATGCAGTTGCTCAGGGGTCTGAGTGGTTTTAAAACAACATTTTCTAAAATTTGTATCTTATTGTGAACAATTCACAAACTTTAATCAAAATGTCATAACTTGATCTTCGTGAGGATACTCCTCACCTTTCTTACAATTGACTGAAAGCACACATTCACATCTGTCTCCATCCAATTAACAACTGATGACAGAACTTAGGCCCTGTTTACCTCTGGTATTTCAGATGCTTTCCCGTCATTCGGATCACAAGTGGACGATACTAACTACAGGTGTTAACGGGGTCTAAAACATTTCAAGCTTGTCCACTTTCAACCACTCCCAGAGGTCGTCGAAAACACATTCGACCGGATATCTTCCGTAGTGTAAACGCTCATGTGGTCGAATGCATTCGAACAGCTGCCTGCTCTCCGCCTTAATGCAGAAAGATTATTTTCCTAGATTGACCCAGGTTTGGTTTGAAGACTAAAAACCCAAGCACAATGTTCTCTTCAGAGCATAAACAAAAGCTGCTGCTCTCCGTATGTTTTTCCATCGTCTCTGGTCGCATTCATATGTAAATAGCATGAGCTTATTTTGTCCATTGAATCGAAAGATTACCCACCCATTTACCCTCCCCTCAAATAAAGCAGGAAAGAAGTGGTTGAAAGTGGACAATAGATATGGATTAAGGCTACGTCTACATTAATCCGGATAGATTTGGAAACAACGTTTTCATTTCAAAATGCTCCCTGTCCACACCTGTTATCCAAAGGTTGCTCATCCACATTGAAACATCTGAAAATGCTTAAATCACCTTACTGCGCATGCGTAAAACAAACTAAAAGTTCACAAGATGTTACAGAGAGAGCAGACATTCTCACGCTATTCTTCTGGCACAATCATTTCATTCAGAAAATATCCCACCGCTCAGTGTTGCGTCCAGGTTGCACTCAAAAGCACATGGTCTAAAACGCGATTGACATTATGTTTTGCCACAGGACAGTAATTGCGAGTACATTTTCAGTCATCTTTGCAAGAAAGCAATATGAAGACTGTTCAAAGGAACATTTCTCTTTAGCAACACTATGTAAGTATATAGCAGGCACAACAATGCCAATATAACCCTAGATATCTATGAGTGCAATATGCGTCGCATGACTAATTTGTCATCGCAAAATGGAGTTTTCAAATGTATCCACTTTGGGAGAGTGTTTTTTTAAAAAAAAAAGCTCCTTCTTCATTGACAAAAACATTGTCTCAATGTGGACAGATAGCCAAAATGGAGATAAAAATATGCGTTTTCAAACGAAAATGTATTCGTGTGGACAAGGCCTAAAACACAGGTGTAAATGGGAATGTGTCTCCCTCGTCTACTTGTGATCCGATTGATCAAAATGCATCTTAAAACCATGTGTAAACACGACCTTATGGACAGAACTGCCCACCCTAAAAAAAAAATATATTTTTAGATCTTTTCAGAAGAAAATATCTGTTGCTACTTTCATTTCATCACGACTAAGGTTTTGTGGATGTTTGCTCGGTCATTGCTAGGGTGTGCTGGGTGATCGTTAGTTGGTTACCAATTAACTACTTACTAAATATTATCTATCATCCATGTTTGTCCCATTAACAGGACAAAGTTTCATCATTTATAGTTCAAATCCAAGTTATGTCTCAGCAAACATTGCTAATGACTGCAAAAGACTCTCTTGTTCTTATTGTCTCTGTCTTTGTCTCTCAAATCATCTCTCTCAGTTAGCAGTAGATTAAAAATGCATGAGCAGTCTCTGGTTCCCTGCATGAATCCTTATGGAGCCTGTGGCCATGTGAGTGAGTGTGTGCATCCTGCCTAGGTGAGGTTAGTCATGGTACCCCCCAGCCATGGAAAACAATAAAGAAGGAATCATGTTCTTTCCACTGGAACTGTTTCAATAGGTGTTTTCATTTCCTCTTTCTACCAAAGCTGAGCACCCTTCAGAGAATCCTGGCCGATGCAAACACCCATAAGAAAGAAACATCTCAAATTAGATCTCTTTAAGATCTCTCAATTGTTTCACTAGACCTAGAGATAAACTAAGAGCGAAGGGAGACTTCAAGGGTGTACTCACACTAGGCACGGTTGCCATGAACCGGGCCCGAGTACGATTGTCCCCCCTCCCCCTCTGGCCTGCACTCACATAGGGTTTCAGCATTCGCACTGGAGCACGCTTACGTCATTATGGTGCGACGGTTTCAGGATAAACAGGAAGAGCGTCATGAGCGTCATGATATCCATGACGAAGAAGATAGTCACAGATTTTTCCAAATATATCTGAGTTTTTATGCGTTTTGTCCAGCTGTTCTTGTATGCTCTCATCTGCCCAAATTTCCAACAAGCATTGCACCTCTGCCGTAGACCAAAGCGACCCTTTCCCCGCCATGTTGGTTATGGAGCGTCGCAAAACCGTGACGTCACACGTCCTGTTCCGTGCTCCAGCACGGTTAACGCTCACACTGCATGCGAACCGCGCCCGAGTCCAACGGAACCGTGCTCTGGCCCACCTCTTCCAAGCGGGCCAGGGCCGACTTATCGAGCCGGGCAAAGGCCGACTTATCGGTTCAAACTGGCTAGTTTGAGTACACCCTAAGTCAAGTCGAGAAACAGACACTTGTGACCTCATGTGTCTTCCCTAGAGCTTCGAAAGAGATCTCAACAGTCTCTCAGGTGTGCCATTTACAGTTATTATAGTTTTCAAGTAAACGTCACAGTACATCTTCTTATGAAGTTCTTCCAAGATCTGAATGATCCTTACACATTAATTGTATAACTCAAAATTCCCACTATATTTCAACCATTGACTCATTTGCGTCTGTTTTTATTTATTCTATGGAATTTAGGAGAAACCTCTGAGAACTGAGCTGTGAAAGAGCAACCTTTGAGCTATCACATAGGTTCAGATGAAGATGTTTGAATGGTTTTCATTTGTCTGATTGATGTTAGATCCTCTTGCGAGAAGCTTCTAATAAAATGTGGGAGGAAAATAACGATCAGTCATGCAATTTCATGTGAAATGTGGATTAAAGGGCATTTCACACACCATTTGACTGCACATATGTTTGGAGTAGAACTGTGGGACTGTGCTCACATCTTAATGCTTTTTTTCAAGATCAATGGGAGCAATTGAGAAGCAGTTTCAAAGGGTTGGGTGTCTCATTTCATCAAATAACATAAATATTGAAAGCATAGATATGCTCTCAAACTTCTCTGAAATAAAGTTGACAGACTACAGACTAATCGAAGCATCAAATCAGCAGAAACAGCCAGAGCAGGTGTTCTGATGAAATGTAAAATACATCCAAACTCTTTCATATGCCATAGGAGAAGTTGGGGAACACAAATGTCTTACCATTTCTACAAGATATGCTTAATTCTTTAATTCTTTACTTTATAGTGAAAATGTCAAAACAACGCTGTGTTTGATTCACAGGCCTCTCTGGTGGTATACAATAGTTTTTTATGAGATAAAGAGCAGAATTTAAAGGGTTAGTTCACCCAAAAATGAGAATGATCCCATGATTTACTTACCCTCAAGTCATCCTAGGTGTATATGACATTCTTCTTTCAGACGAATACAATCAGAGTTATATTAAAATATGTCCTGGCTCTTCCAAACTTTATAATGGCAGTGAATGGCTAATTCGTTTTTTAAGTCCATAAAAGTGCATCAATCCATCATATAACTGCTCCACACGGCTCTTCTTCACAACGTATGATGTCATCATGACGGACAGGTCACGCACGTGACATACGTGGAAGCACCGAACCAGTGTTAAAACGAACGAGCAAAGACTAAATCAAACGCCCTTCACAAAAATAACAGTAAAACAACGATGCTGGACTATTTTAAAGTTGGAGGAGAACATGAGATGGGTTGGTACTTCCACGTACATCACGTGCATGACCTGTCCGACGTTACAACATCATACGTCATGTAGAAGAAAAACACAGAAGTTGCGCATTTGAGGTTAAAAAGTATGTAAATGTTTAATTTTAGAAAATGGCCGATGGTTTGGCTAGATAAGACCCTATTCCTCAGCTGGGATTGCGCAGAGCCTCTGAAGGCCTTTCTTTGAAACTGCATTGTTTTGGACCTTCAACCCATTGGTTGGAATTAAAAAACCATTGTGTGGAGAAAAATCCGGGAATGTTTTCCTCAAAAAACGTAATTTATTTTCGACTGAAGAAAGAAAGACATGAACATCTTGGATGGGATGGGGGTAAGTAAATGATCAGGAAATTTTCATTTTGAAGTTAACTAATTCTTTAAAAATACAAATAAAACATACATACAAATTCTCATGAGATCATGTTGGCCTTTAGCATCACAGAATTAGGACTAATTGGGACATTTACCCAGTGTTAAGAAAGCCTGCTATAGAGTGCATGCCTTGTATCTTCGAAGCTTTGTACAGTCACAGAAACCCTGCATGCTGTAAAACAGCCAAGGAGGATTTGTGTGTCAAGCCTTGTTTTCACTGTATGTCAAGCTGATTATTTAAACTAGTGACATTGCAAATATGCAAATAACCCAGGGTTTAGGATGACCAATGGTTAACTTTTTCAAATCTGAAAAGCCCTTTTAGAGTAACCATTAAGCAAATTTAAGCATTAAGAATTTATCAAATTTAAGCATTAAGAATTTAAAAGGTTAGTTAACCCAAAAACGTAAATTCTGTCATTGATTACTCACCCTCATGCTGTTGGACACCCGTAAGACTTCCGTTCATTTCGGAACACAAATGAAGATATTTTTGTTGAAATCCGATGGCTCAGAAAGGCCTCCATTGACGCTAATGTCATTTCCTCTCTCAAGACCCATAAAGGGTACTTAAGACGTCGTTACAAAGTCCATCTCACTACAGTGGTTCTACATTAATTTTATGAAGCGACGAGAATAATTTTTGTGCGCTAAATAAACTAAATAACGACTTATATAGAGATGGCTGATTTCAAAACAAAGCTTCCTGAAGCTTCCTGAAGCTTCGAAGCGTTATGAATCAGTGTATCAAATCAGCGGTTCGGAGCGCCAAAGTCACGTGATTTCAGCAGTTTGGCGGTTTGACACGCGATCCGAATCATGAATCGATACACTGATTCATAATGCTCCGAAGCTTCAGGAAGCTGTGTTTTGAAATCGCCATCTCTATATATGTCGTTATTTCATTTTTGGTTTTTTTTGCGCATAAAAACTATTCTCGTCGCTTCATAAAATATTGTAGAACCACTGGAGTGATATGGACTTTGTAACAACATCTGGGGCTAAAATTCTGCCCTGGCAAACCCAGCCCATCCGGCCCATGAGTTCCCTGTTAATGTTTTTGCTGGGGTTAGGGCCTTAAATTGGAGTAAATAAATAAAACTGGGACAGGGACAAATAATGATATATATCATTGAAATGCATATAACAAACTTAATATTGCACTTTTGTCACACAGAAATGCGCATGACAGTAAAGCATTGATTTAGAGCTAGGAGGAAGTAAAGTAAATGTACTGCTTTTAAATGCTGTCAACATTTACTCACTCTCATGTCATTCCAAACCTGTATTACTTTCTCTCTTCCGTGAAACACAAAAGATATATATTTTGAAGAATGTTGGCAACCAAGCCCTTTTAGGCTACAATCGAATATTGTTTGAACAAAAACAGACTCAAATTACACAGAAATAAATTCATTTAGGTTTGGAATGATATTGGGGTGAGTAAACAATCACATTTTTGGGTTGAACTACCCCTTTAAAAACAATAAAAAATGTCAAGAGTTGACAACTAATTTATGCAAGACACTGATATCTATCTTTCATGAGGTTCTCAATGAAATAATATTTAGTTAAATTTAATTAGTTCTATTACAAAGTTGATAAAACATTTAAAGAGAAAAAAGCTTTTTCCTTAATTCATGGGATCCAAGCTTTAAAGCTGTTTTGTTGAATTATAATGGCATTTTAACTGAGTTTACCTGTTGGCCAGTTTCATTTAACTGTAAGATCATGGTAGTCACAGGTAAAACCCTGCTCCTCATTACCATGGGTATGGTTTTAAAATATATAAACCATATATAATAAACTATTGAATTTGTAATAAAAAAAATATTATAAACATGTAGAAAATACGAAAACAGCCTCTATACAAGTAATAATAGCAACGTTTTTAATAAATATGTTTCTTCCAAAACACCAATATTTCTTAAGTGTCTGCCAGGTGAATTGTGGTTGTGCTAAAGTGACAAGTTTGTATTTGTGTGTATTGCCGTTTTCCACTTAACCTCGTCATGTATTTACATACTCGTGTCTGTTTTCAGCTAGATTCACCACAGAACCTGTAATGTTCCCATATAGCACACGAATGCATAAAACAAAATTCGGAGTCAAAGTGCCGCCCATCACTTCATAGAGCAGCAGGGACGCTGCGTACGTTTGTCAACGGCAGCGCTGTCCGGATATTCGCCTTTTGCAGTTCCATGCGCTATGCGCTCAAATAATTTTTTATAAAAAAAATTAAAAAGCCCCTAATATGGAGGGGAGGTCTCTCTCGCTTTGGCCTGTCAATTCAGAAGACAAACCAATGGGCCAGTCAGTGGGGGCGATTCAAGGTTATTTATTTTTTTATTTTTTTGCCAAAGTGCGTCGGCCCACCGGGAAAATGCCCGGAATGCCAGTTTACCAGTCCAGCCCTGGACTCGATCCATAGAGGAGTAATTATGCCCGAACAGACCAATGAAATTGTCAGGGCGGGCTTTAGACGATGATGGACAGATGATAAACTGTAACGTAATCATCCACGTCATTGAAGGCGCTTGGGTTGAATTTGCTCTTATCCTAAATGGAGAACGGAGAACTTGTCTCCTGAAAAAAATGGCGTCTGGTTAGCAAGCTTGCTTGCTAAAATTCGCATTCCTGGGTCTATATATCACATAATTGGGGTCGCTTTAACCCGCGGACATGGAGAACAACCCGCAGGAAAAATACGGACTTGGCAACACAGTGTAGTTGAGTTCTGTTGACAACTGTTACGCGTCGCTCCGTTGCTCTGATTGGTTGTAGGTCTATCCAATTGAGGTCCTTTCCTGGTTCAGTTGAAACACGCCCCATAATCACAGCCCAATGGAGCAGTATCATACTGACTCATATTCTGACTAGAATTGAGTATGACCACGTCAGGCTAGTAATCTGCCATCGCGCATCAAAAATAAAAGAGAATGGCTGAATGGAGCAGCATCTTTATCAGTGGAGCGCAGATGCAGACTCACAGGCCTCCAGGGAATAGTTCCCTCAATCCTTCTAAAAGCCTCATTCAAAGCTGAGGATCAGCTAATGAGATCTGACTCCATTAGCCTGCAGTGCTAAGTGTCCGTCCATGCTTACGTAGCCCAGGAACAGACAGCGGAAATGGGGATCCCTCTCACTAAACCTCATCTCCCTTAACGTCATATCATGACTCTATAATCCACTCAAATCTGCTCTCACTCGCGCTAAAAACAACACCGCCAATTAGCCATCTGCCACACTACACCTGCGTGTGTTAGGGGATGGGGGTCACTTAGTTTGAGTTAATGTAATACTAAAATTGCCCAAAAGTGACTTAAAATTACCCAGGGACATTAAGGGCATCCTCATTTGGAAAATGTATATGTGATCACTTAGTTTGAGGACAAATGTGTCCCCAGAAGTGAGTGTAGGGATGCCACTAATTTGTAAAATGTGGGCGGTTTTGTGTTTGAGTTAGTTTTTCTTACTTCAAGATACATTTACTTGAGAAGAAATTGAAGTCTTGTTTTATGCTAAATTTAACTTCAACTTTTAGTGAATTTATGCTAAAACAAGAACAAAAATCTGTCAATGGGGTAAGAAAAATAAACTTAATTCAAAGGGAAAAGATTTTTATTTTTCCTACCCCATTGGCAGATATTTTTTCTTGTTTTAGGCACAAACCTTTTTCAGAAAACACAACTTAATATATTGAGTCATTTAAAAATGTTTAGATATTTGTACTGGAAATCTAAGATCATCATGTGTGTGTGTGTGTGTGTGTCAGCTAAACAAAAGTGTGTGAGAGACAGATGGAGAGGTAAAGACATTAAAGGCATGGAAAATGCAAACTGGAAAGCAGAGAAAACCACAAGAAATGAAAGGCAAAAGAGGAGATGTGGCAGACAGACACGCGCAGGCCGGCAGTGTATTGTGTGAGCATCATGCTCTATTGTTCTTCCTCACACAAGCAGGGCACAGACAGCATGGTGTGTGAGTGGGGTGGGGGTGGGGGTTGCGCACACATGAACGCACAAACACACACTTTGGCAGAAAGCCAAGGCTTTTTCCAACACCGGCTGTGCGCGTCTCTTGCTGTGTGTCAGTCTAATCAGTCTGAATCAGACTGTGGCATTGTAGGATTTTATCAGCAGTTTCCAGCCTTGTCTCGTGCACACAGGAACACATCTAGAATCATTCAATCAAAGCATGCATTTTAAAATGTACTTTCACATTTGTATTCTTTCTCTATCTCAGTCATTATTTCAGTTTTGTTTTCATAGACTTTAAGTTTGTTTCTCAAAATGTCCTGTTTCCCTTCAATTGTCATGGTTTCTAGCTTGTGTTCAGTCATGATGACTCACTGTTTTTGATTTCATCCACCTGTTCCTTGTTTAGTTTATTTGTTAGATGTGTATGTGTGACCCTGGACCACAAAACCAGTCATAAGTCACACGGATATATTTGTGGCAATAGCCAACAATACATTGTATGGGTCAACATTATTGATTTTTTTGTGCCAAAAATTAAGTAAAGATCATGTTCCATGAAGATATTTTGTAAATATCCTACCGTAAATATATAAAACATGTATTATTAGTAGTAATCTGCATGGCTAAGGACTTCATTTGGACAGCTTAAGGGTGATTTTCTTGATATTTTTTTTGCATCCTCAGATTCCAGATTTTCAAATTGTATTTCGGCCAAATAATGTTCTATCCTAACAAACCATACACCAATTGAAAGCTTATTTATTCAGCTTTCAGATGATTAAAATATACTCTTATGACTGGTTTTGTGGTCCAGGGTCACATATACTGCCCTCAGTTCAGTTGACTCTTTGGCTGCGCCCCAAAACTTAGTCAGCTGACTTGTTGCCTCGCTGCCCTATCAGGCAATGACTTTGCAGACTTCTGAGGCAGCATAACAATTTAATGATCTACAACAAAATTGAGTGAGCTTAATTGAAATATAAACACATGTTTAGTTACTACAATTGTAATGTATCGCTAGAAATGACATCGCTGGTCAACGCTGGTCAAAAACTTACATTTACACACAAACTGACCACCAACTGCAACTTTCAGATGGCATCTTTCTTTTTCTAGCTCAACTGTCACTGAATGGAATGCACAGGATTGTGGGATATCAAAGACAGTGAAGGATACATCTACGCTGCCTTCAAAAATCGATCAGATGAAGGTATCTCAGGAGGCAGGGAGTGAAGCTAACATTGGATTCGGATGTGCTTTGATGCCTCCCTAGCTTAAAATGCGTCCTGCCAAAGCAGCATTTATAAGCTTTCGGGCGTCGCCTTTGTCTGTTTTACCATGGTCTGTCTATATACTTGATTCTGATTGGCTGGAAGGTGTGAAATAAAATAATTTAATACAAAGGTAATTCCAAGTCAGATAAATCGCATCAGTGGTTCTTTGCCTCTATTTTGCATTAAAAAAATTAAGTAGCACAACTGTTTTCAACATTGATAATAATGACAGTAAGTCTGTAATGGCTGATGAAGATTCAAAATTGAAAATATTTAAAATTGTAATAATATTTCACAATAAATCAATTAATCAAATAAATGTAGCTTTGGTGTATAGCTTTCCAAAACATTAAAACATTTTAACCACAACTTTATCATTGGAATGTATATTTTTCATATAACAAAGGAATTATGTTGCTATTTGTCTTGTATATTTTTGGCAACAGGTCATTATGTCAATAGGAGCATTATAAAAGTGACTGGCCAACTGGCGAGTATGCTTTATTTACTTGCCAAAGCCAATTTCCACTTCTCTCTTCTGACTACACTGAGTGGAAACAGATCCCGATCTGCCAAAAACCAAACCAGGATTGCACCATGAGTACAGCCTCACGTTTAGAGGACCAAGGCTGATTCATGAATGCTTTGGGAACAAATCATATGGCACATGTAATACTATGTTGCTCAGGAGATTCCATCCCTGCAATTCATCAAATGTTTATGGTGCTTATTGCCCTCTCTGAAAGTATTAGGGCTCATATGAACTGCATATCACATACTGCATCAATTTATCACAAACAATGCATCGATGTAAACTGGAGAACCTACATTGTGTGTGTCTGTATAAGAGGCAGGTTGGGTTTCCATGTTTTATGGGGACATTCCTTAGACATAATGATTTTGATACTGTACAAACTGTATATTCTGTCCCCTTACACTAACCCTAGCTACCAAGCTACCATCACACAAAACTTTATTCAAAAACATAATTTAGTATGATTACATAAGGTTAAAAAATGTCTGGTATTACTATCTTATATATATGACACACACACACACACACACACACACACACACACACACACACACACACACACACACACACACACTCTAGCTCTAGTGTCTTTAATGCTCATTAGCTTCGCCTCATAACAAAGCTCTTGGACTTTGTATGCACAACGCATGATTCCAATGTTTTCAAATTCAAATTTCCAAAATGTTTAGGTCAGTGTGTATGGTTATTGCGTGAGTGAAAAAATGTGACAGGCATTTAAAATGGTTTGTTGAGGTTTTCCAATAGTCATTTTACTTCAGTGAAAAGTTTAACGACTGTTGGTTGTCGACTGTTGTCAGGGGTTCATCATAAATCTTTCCAGTTAGTGGCACATATTTGCCAAAGATTTGCCAAAAAAAAAGTTTGCCAGTAGTGGCAAAATGTTCGTTGTTGCCAGATGTTTTCAGCAAACTTCTGCCAGATATTCACCATGGATTAACTACAAGTTTTGGTCACTGTCTGCAATGATGAATCAGATAATTTGTTCAGACAGTTTAGTCAATATATCTGCATCAGTTGCCATAGTAATGACATAATCATCAGAACAATGTCAAGAGACGTAAGAGACCATAAGACAACATAAGCATCTGTACTTAAACATTCATGTAAACGCTCGCTCATATGCACATTTCTTTCACATATGCTCATATCACAATTTATTACAAAGTGAAAGCTACATGTGAGTACACTCTAAAAAATGCTGGGTAAAAATCAACCCAATGTTGGGTCAAATATGGACTAACCCAGCAATTGATTTGTTTTAACCCAGAGATTGGGTTATTTTAAGCAAACATTTAACCCAACCGCAGGGTTAAAACAACCCAGCATTTTTTTAGAGTGTATACACAAGTGAACTGAGACAGCTAGACAATACTGCATTTTGTGTATGACGTTACAGTCATTTAATTGAAATTGGATCTGGACTGACTGTTTAAACTGTTTTTTCCCAAAAATCCAGAAATTCAATGTTAATCGGATTTCAAACCAATGTGGTTTGGATCGGGTTTGTATGATTTTTGTTTCTTTCAGTTTCAGCTCAGAAAACAAACAACTAAACGGATTTGAGTTGTATATGCCATGAAATCCGATTTTTTGCTGCCTACTAAACAAAGCCTTAAATAAGCCCTGTCAAAAGCACACCGGATTAGCAAATCATCTTCCTCACTGGCCATTTAAGCCTGCCAATCGCCACCCAATGTATTGATCAGATGTCTGATTAAGTAATCAATTAACAACCACCTTAGAGAGGAGAAGCCAGATGCTTCACAAAAACACAATGGTTGAATTTCATTGATCCATATAAAGACAGACAGCTTTGCCTCATCTGGTGTTATGAGCCAGTTACACACAGTCATATATTGTTTAATAAGCAGTGCTAAAGAGGACTTCAGAAGGAAGTAACAGCTTATAACAGGAAGGATAACAAAGGAGGGGTCCAAATATGACAATCAACACAATTATTATCAGAGGAAAGAGGTTGTTCTCTCATTTCTCAAAATCGAACCTCTTTATACCAAGAATAGCAGCCAAATCATCAATGTATTCTGAGCTGCTGTGACTCATATTCTTATGTGCCCATGGGGACATAGAGAAATAAAACAGTTAGCCTATCTAATAAATGAAGACCCATACTTGTGAAAAAAGAAGTGTGCTAAATTGTATTGAATGTGCACATGTATGTACTTAAAAGTATGTTTAAACCAAAAAATTACTTGCAGATAATATAATAGTAATGGAATAAAAAGCCACGTAAGTGTAGTTTAAAGGAGTACTTGAATGGGGAAGATGAATCTGTATTTAGACTGGGTTATTTATTTGGTGCCTTCTAGACTGAGAAAAGACAGAAAATTTATTTTTGTCTCATGGGGATGAAAGACAACAACTCCCAGAATGCACTTGCTTCGCTGCGCTACTCTAGGCACGGCTGCTTGTTTACTGGATCACTTGCCCACCGCGTTCATTTTCATAAAATCAGTTCAGTTAGAGACACTACAATTAAAAACTGAACATGACTGTTCAATATATTATGAGTGAGCCGATTGAGTGTCACGGCACAAACGCAGCAGGATCGGATTACATTCATCACATGAGCTGAGGTAATCACGGGATTCGTGGCCGCATTCACAGCACGTGATCAGTCTGGCGCATTTTCAGTTCATGTCTTTGGAAGCTTAACTTTCATAGGAATTCATTTGAAAAGTTGAAACACTCACTTTGCTCTCCACCGCTCCGAGCTGAGTGCTGTGAGTGCGATGTTGAAAACATGCGGAAATAGCGCCTTCTGCTGGCTGTAGTCTTTCGCCTTTGGACAAAAACGCAAAATGACGCAAAATGACGATATTTGCATCATCTGAGGATTTTTTCCAGAAATAAAATACATCATTCTCTCATCTCAGGGTCATATGAGGGGGGAAAGTACGATCATTCGAATATACTCCCGGGTTTCTACTGATACAAAGCTTTGTGCTAATCGCTGAAGTAACCCTTTAAATGCTACATCCCAATTCAGAATGAGTCACAGCGGCGCAATAAAGGCTGTCTCAATTCAAAGGCTCCTTTCAAATACGGCTTACAAATGTGTCCTACTTTTCCTGGGCCATGAAGGTTGGCTTACTCGAATATCTATCACTTCCGGTAAGTGAGGTCTGTACACGATCTGGTGTAGTTAACGCAGAGTCACCTATATCTTGGAAGCCCTGGGGGTAAGCAGATCCACATCAAAATTTCATTTTTGGGTGAACTTTCCCTTTAAGTCCTACTTAAAAAGCAATCTAAATGTAACATAAATTAAAATTATAATGCATTTTCCTTTATGTGCAATTAAGTGTCCGAAAACATTCAATTCAGAACTCAAGTATATTCTTTAAATGAATTTATAAATAATTTCTGTGTCGAGTACTCTTTTTTAAATTTTTTTTTTTTTTTTACAAGGGCACTCTATCTATAGTAGGTTAATCTAACCGTAAATACTGAATGCACATGCAGCGAGTGAGCCATGTGGCCAAGGGTATAAAAACCTCTTCAGATCGCTGAGTGTGGTGCTTGTGAATGGATTACTGTTCACTCAGCCACATAACGTCTTTTCTCTAGGAGGGCAAACACCCACTGCAACTGGATGTGGCAGAAGATTTACGGTCCTATTCACTCAGTCCTTCCTCCATTATATCCTCCTGGCTTTTTGTTGGCCCTAGGGGCAGGGGCTGCCAGGATGTATCTGTCTATCCATTGATGACGGCCGATGGCCATGTTCTGCAGATGTCCTCCCTTTCACTGGGTAAAACCACAGTAAAAACCCCTCTGCTCTTTGATACTACACCAGACCTCCAAACATCTGCAAATCATTGACGATAGATCTCAAAACCAATACTCTGCACAACTCAACAATGCCTTTGTGATCATGCCTAAAAATAGCCTGCTTTGTTCTTTATTTGCTTTAAAGTTCTAGGTAAGAAGAAAGCCTCAGAATTGCTTATAAATTGACGTGGAACTCGTTTTGCACCGATTCTGCTATAGACATGAACGATATCTAAATCATGCAGCGTGTTGAAGAGGTTTGCTATTAATTTGTGATTAGACTTACTTACCGAGCAGATTAAAAAAAATCCCATCGACATGCATATATTGATGAGGGATCAGAATATTAACACAATCATAAAAAAATTTCCGTTTTGGTGAATTGGTGGCTAATTCATATATCTTATTTGTAAATGTTTGTACGATATGCTTTCGGCCAGGGATGGTTATGTTTAGAGGTGAACCATCATGCTTACTTTTTTCTAAAAAATCATGTTTGTTGTGAAAATCATGTATGAATTCATACACTCTCAGAAGAAAAAATTGCAAAAATGTTACCTTTAGGGGTACAGGAGCTTCTCACTGCGGCAGTACCCTTAAAAGGACAACTTTGTACCTTGTCAACCCCTAAAAGGTTCATTGTACCTTATGGTATATTGCTGCTCTAAGGTATATGTACTTTTTAGGGCTTAAAAGGTGCAAAGAGTAACGCCCCAGTGACAAGCTTTTATACCCCAAAAGGTACAATCTTTACATATTTTTTGGAGTGTACGAAATGAACACCTTGTAAAATAGTTTTGTTTTCCCATGAAATCTGCTTGAAATATCATAGGCACTTTATTGTGACCACCTAGAACACCCTTCCGACACATAGTAACCACCAACAGCAAATTCTACATAAGAATGAAGGAAATCTTAGAAAATGTAAAACATGTCTGTGGCGACATTTATGCAAAATTAAATTACATTGGGTCTTGAAATAAGTCTTTATTAATCGATAATCTACTCCTGTAATCATGATTTTGTGTGAAATGGAATAAAAGTTGTTGCTGTTTTACTGCCGTTCATTTCAGCTGCAGAGATTTGTATGTATTAGTATGTGTTTTGAGTTGTACAAAAATGTAGGTAGAGGCACGTTTTTTTCCAATGAGCCTGTGTTGCTACAGTCTAGTTCAGTCTGTCTATATTTCAGGATTTTTCTTTCAGTTGTTAGTGGGTGTACTCTGAGACTGGTTGTTAATTATCAGATCGGCCTTGCAGATATGACCTTCAGCTCAAAAACTGAGATATTACACCCACACTTCCCCCAAAAAACCTCACCTTGAACCTCACATTGACAAGACAGAAAGAACGGCAGCACGGTTGTGTGGTTGAGCTAACAAGTGGAAGTTGTGTTATGCCATGTGTACATGTGTTTGCTGTTTGTGTGTGCGTATGAGAGAGAGAGAGAGAGAGAGTATAGTGTACCCGCATCCTGACCTATAGCCCACTGTGTAAAGCAGCAGGGTTTATGCATCACTCCTCAGCAGGGGTCTCACAGCCTGGACCACTTACCTAAACATTAGCATTTCTTCCAGCCATTTCCTCTCTGAAACTCCAGAAGTGCTGCACATGATACAAGGTCTTGCCACTATGCTGACCCAGTGTCCCCTTTTAAGTGCCAAGGGTTGTAGTGACATCATTGTTTACATGTGACAATTACACTCAACATACACATTCTAAATATTTATGTCCACTTTGCAAAGACAATAAGAACAACATAAATTGTATGGGCGCATATGTTACAAAGAATTTGCTTGTTATAAATGTGTATTGCGCCAGACACAAAATCAACTCCTGACTCCATGCCCTAAAGCTTCCCTCAAATTGGGGTTAAACATACAGTAAACTTCTTGGCACATCCCACACTCACAAGCACTGTTACACAGAGTGGATTGTTTGAAATGAGCTTCTTCCCAATCACTGTCCCATGAGCCCAGCATGAAGCCCAGTTAAGTGCATGAAAATGACTTTGATTTGACACTTTATATGGCAACAAACCAGCATAAAATAGAACCACAATCCTGAGAAATAAGGCATGAGAAGTTATGGTGCTGTTCAGGAGATATGGGATGGGCTGGCTTTTCAGACTAAAGCTCAGTGTAGCTGTCAGTCAAAGCAGGATCATGGTACTAATGCTCAGCATCACCCATCACACAAACCTGGACCTCAAGCATCCTTAAACCATAACACCCTGATTTATCCCATTAGCTTTCATCTTTTTACTTTAATCTTCTATTGAGTTTAGAAAATGTTTAGCATCTCTTTCATTTTCAATTTAGCGTGCTTAAACAAAAACTGCATTGCCAAGCAGCCCCAAATAAACAAAATATATAAGTAAAAACAATAATTAACCAAAGCAATTCAAACTTGCAGTGCAAATACATTAAAATGAGCAAATGTGAAATAAAAAAGTGGCCTGATAAATTACGAAGAGATAAACGCCATGAAGAAAGAATGCAAAACGAAATTATAAGTGCACTAATAATTGTAATAAGGAGCCAAACGCAGGCCTATCTATGGAGATCAGTGTCTCTCCATCTCTCCTCTCATCGTACCTGTTTTGAAGAATGCATCCGTGTCTGAATCAGTGGGTCCGTCCTCCGCCGCTTCAGCAGGATTCATCTTTCCTCTTAGATCTCACAGCTCAAAATAACGAGAAATATATCCAGATTTAGCGCTCCATCATCTCTATATTTCTGTGTTTTGACTGCACAGCCCTCGATCAGAGCGACAAAGCGCAGCTCTGCATTGCCTTCTATTGTCTCCAGATGCGCCTCTCCTCCTCCGATCGCTCTTTTCGCTTCTAACGAGTCGGTTCTTTTGAACCGGTTCGCCAATTGGACGGATCGATTCGTTCGCGAATTGGTCCGATCCGTTCGGAGCACTCCTCGAGAGTAGTTTCGGTCTTGTCCGATTCGAAATGAGCCAAGAGCCGGTGAACACGATCCTCAGTTGATTGGCTTTTCGGATGATTTGATGAGAGGTGCGAAAGGAAGTTACTGTGTTGCCGAATGTCTGCAGGAAACATTTACTTGTGTGACACGCGACAAAGAGATGCATCATAATATTTGTTTAAAAACATGAGAGGCATCCAAAAGATGTGCAATAGACTATTTTTGCAGAAGTAAACAATAAGAGAATCAGTGTTTGTCTCAGTCGTATTACCAACTTGCAAAGATAGGCTACACAGAACTTCATGTTACATGAACACTATAATCTCGATTATTGTGGACCAGCAAAGAACGAGAACACATCACAAAACAATAGCCTACTATATAAACAAATACGTTGCATATTTCCATGATTTGACATGTTGAACGCTTGCTTGGGTAGTATACGGGTGTGACGCAAACGAACTGATGAACCGCCTCATTGAAACGAACTGTTCGAAAGAACCGTTTAGCTGAAACGAGTCGGACCAGCTCAACACAAAGCGGCGCGCAAGCTGTGTGTGTGGGTGTGTGTCAGTTGGGATGGAGCGCGATCCTGACAGTGAAAGCTGATGATTTCATGAATTCTGCATAATGTCATTGGGCTTGATGGTCACTCTTTCACTCTTGTAAATATTTTCTTTAAAAGTTAATGAGTTATTTTAGAAACATAGGCACGCTCATTTAGATGCCCCCTGGAGCGCCAGAGACTGTTTGTGTGGAGTGTAGGCTATTTTTCTAACAATAGAGCATAAGAGAGAGAGAGAGAGAGAGAGAGAGAGAGAGAGAGAGAGAGAGAGTGTGTGTGTGTGTGTGTGTGTGTGTGTGCCCTCCCTCTGTGAGATATCACGCCCCCATCACTCATTCAGTCTTTGGTGCTATTGAATAATCATAAAGCTGCTTAGACATATGCATATTTTCATAATAAATTAAAGCACGTGCATCCATATTGATAAATTAAAGCTATTTTTTTTAGCGTGTGTGGTTCAGGTAAACCTTACATTATGGGAGCAAAATGTCCTCACAGAGCAGGCAATATCCTATGAATACCCAACATGTTTGTCTGTACATTTTGTACGCACCGTTACTATACAGAAATTAAATATATATTACATTGTATATTTCCAAACAAATCACTGTAATGAATATTATTAGAATATAATGTGTTCTGCTTTGTTGTTACATTAATACTTGAGTGTTTGATAGAACTGCAAACATTTTTGGTGTGTGCAAGCAATAATAAATAAAAAATTGTATATAATATAATTGAATTCAGTTGATTATTTAGAGATACAAGTAGTTTGTTTCTGAGATACTTTCTAACCAAATGATAAGCAGAAAGACTTTTATGGGGTGAAAATTGAGGATTTACTGCCCCCTGGCGACTGCTACACAATATCACAACGTAAATAAAATATTGTCAGTGGTTATTAATGGACACAGACTTAAAGACAGAAATACATTATGAGACATTGTGCACCTTTACTATGTATGTTTTTGTTGTTGTTGTTGTTGTTGTTTTTTGTTTTATGTATCAGAGGACGTTTCGACTTATGAAGTGTTTGGATAAAACAAATAATAAAAAATCCTACTTTTACCTCTTTGTACAGCAATATTACACAATTCTCATTTTAACTGATAGGCTATTTGCTACATCCAGCAAACCTTTATTTAGAGCCATATGAAACTATAAATCCTCTTAATTTCTTTCCATTTCTGTGTCCATTTATTATTTCCCTGTTATTATGTAATCTCTAATCTGTTCATTTTTTCATTTATTGATTATATCTTTCACGCATAATGAATGTATTTGTAAATAAAGATTAGTTTAGTGCAAAGGAGCATATGATGAATCATAAATACAAGGAACAAACAAAGGGAAATAGGTGAACACAGGTGAACAGAATCTAAGAATCAGTGATTAACCATGGTAACAAACTAGAACATAAATGAGTAACCAAGGGAACTAATATGAACAGGCAAATGGGAGCAGAGCATCAAAACGCATTACTTTATGCCCCCCTCCCAGAAAGAAGCTGAGCCCTCACGCCATAAAAGTCCAACCATAGTCCACTCTAGAGGAGGACGCAGAGTAGGTGGAGGGCAGGGAAACGGGTGAGATGACAAATGGAGAGACCAAGGCGGCGATGATGGTCGGACGAGCCAGGAGAAGGATTGGCCAGGTGGGGACCAAGATCACAGCCAGGACGAAAGTCCACGGTGGAGTCAGTGGAGGGAGGAACCATGGTGGAGTTTTGGCTGACGACACCAGAGGGATGGATGGCTGACAGAGAAAAGGCAGATGGAGGTTGAGCCCAGAAGGGACAGGACAGCATCGATGGTCCTGGAGGCCGAAGCAGAGCCACAGTGAAGAATGTCCAAGGTGGAGTGAGGTGGAGTCAGTGGGAGTGAGGACCGAGGTAAAGCCGGAGTGAAGGCAGAGCCAGGCGGAGCAAAAGGGGGGTGGGGGAGATAGAGCATATCGGACAGCTCATAAGTCTATGGTGCAGGCAGCGTCTGACCAAGGCGCAGCTAAAAGGAGAGCGCAAGGGCGATGGCATCCGGTGGAGCTGAGGGAGGGAGGAGCCGAAGCGGAGCCGACAGGTTGACAGACAGAGGCACAGTGATGAGATCAGCAGCTGGAGCCGGGGATCCACTTGCTGGAGGACTAAAGACTCAAGGCGAATCTAAACAGTGGAGTGGTGTCAAAGAAGGAGCCGAGGGGCTGAAAGGAACCAGCAGAGGCAGGGCTGACAGACTGGCTGAATTTGGAAGAGGAGGCAGAAGTGGGAGGATGAGCGGGAACTCTTGAGACACAGGAGGTGAACTTTGAACTGGGCGGGACCAGTGGGGGCACAGAAGACTTTGAGCTGGGCAGGACTAGAGCACTGTAAAAAATGTTATGTGCTTTCATCTAATTATTATTTAGTAACTAGTTCCACAGATTTTTTACGTTCAGTCAATTTCGCTCTACAGATTGTTACCTGAATTAACATTTTTTAATTGGCTCAAACTTGACTTCAACTTTAAAATGTATGTTTGCTCAATTATTTTTTTAAAGTTAATTGAATTAAAACATTATAGTTGGCTCAAACTTGACTTCAACTTTAAAATATATGTTTACTCAATCTGTTTTATAATTCATTCAACTAAAACGTTTTATTTTACTAAAACGTACGGGTTTCATCATTTTTAAATGGCTTTTAATCATTACTAGAAATTGCTGTGGAACTAGTTATTACAAAATGTTATAGCGAGGGTAACAAAAACAAATGAAAACACATTGTATCATCTGCATTTATTAGATTTGTCATACAAATATATTTTCATTACAACAACAAAATTCATTTCAATTTTCTTTATAATAATAAAAAATGACAAAAGCCCTTGTAACTTTAAGACCTATTAAAACTCTTTATGTTCTACTCTCTGTTTCTTTTTTTAACTTTAAAGATTGTATCAAGACCAGACAGTTGACGGTAGTAATTAACATCCAGCAGGTAAAAAAAGTAGTGGAAGTCAATGGCTACCATCAATTGTCTAGTTATAAATATATTGCATTACATACATATTAAAAAACATGAAATAAAAACAACAACAAGTTGACTAGTGACAAAATGGATATCAACTATTTTATCAAAAATACTCAAAAACAATAATAAACTAACAACTGAATAGGCTATTGTTTGGCATTATAACAATCCATAAACCTTATATGCCTTCTAAACATGATCTTGGCCAAGCCAAGATTATAAAACTTTTTATTTTTTTCTTGAAACATTTCTTGGGAGTTCTTGCAAGATGAGTCTTTAATGCACCTTTAGTTTTGAAACAACATACATAGTCAAAGTAGATACAGTGGAGCGTTCTTGCTACTTGCCAGTGTTTCAGCTGGTAATGTTTAAAGGTTTAGTTGACCGAAAAATTTAAATTCTGTCATTAATTACTTACCCTCATGTCGTTTAACACCCATAAGACCTCCGTTCATCTTCGGAACACAAATGAAGATAGTTTTGTTGAAATCCGATGGCTCAGAAAGGCCTCTATTGGCAGTAATGTAATTTCCTCTCTCAAGACCCATAAAAGGTACTAAAGACTTAGTTACAAAGTCCTTCTCACTACAGTGGGTCTACAATCATTTTATGACGTGATGAGAATATTTTTTGTACACACACAAAAAAAAAAAAAACAGAAATAACGACTTATATAGAGACGGCCGATTTCAAAACACTGCTTCCTGAAGCTTTGGAGCATTATGAATCAGCGAGTCGAATCATGATATGGTAACTGCTAAAATCACGTGACTTTGGCGATCCGAACCGCTGATTTGATTCATAGCACTGCTTCAGGAAACAGTGTTTTGAAATCGCCATCTCTATATAAGTCGTTATGGGGTGGGGGTGGGGCGGTTTCCACACAAAAACTTGTCTCGTCACGTCATAAAATTATTGTAGAACCACTGTAGCGAGATGGACTTTGTAAAGACGTCTTAAGTACCTTTTATGGGTCTTGAGAGAGGAAATGACATTGGTGTCAATGGAGGCCTTTCTGAGCCATCGGATTTCCACTAAAATATCTTCATTTGTGTTCTGAAGATAAACAAAGGTCTTACAGATGTCGAACAACATGCGGGTGAGTAATTAATAACAGGATTAAAAATTTTGGGTGAACTAACCCTTTAAGAAGAACTGACTGGCCTGGATAAGAAAATTTGCAATGACGACAAAGCATCAGTGGATTTCTTGGTCACACCCTGTTGGAGAAAGAAAGGGAGAAATGTATTAGAAAAAAATTTAATTATACTCTTTAAACATTTTATCAGTATTAATAATTTACTTGCAAATGTAACTAAACTTAAGTTGCAAGTAACATTAGTTTTATAAGAGCATTTATTCGGTGACGAGTGAACTTGAGTGAACTTGACGTAGACATCACTTAAATATCCCTATTTACCTTGTATACATAACTTACAAAACACTTCTAACGTTAAATATCCACACAAATAACGTAAATGAAATATGTTGTACGGTTTTATCAACACATTTTGTCTGCAATTTAATCATTACCACTTACCTGGCGCGTGACTGCACCCTCAAAATTGCTGTGCTGTGGCTGCTGTCTCCTGCCGGTGAAAACCCGCGAACTGTGCGATGTCCTTCCGCGTAGTCAAACGAGCAATACAGATCCTTCCGCGAAGTCAATCGAGATACAGATCTTCCCGCGAAGTCAAACGAGCAATACAGATCTTTCCGCGAAGTCAAACGAGCTCTTGTACGTATTTATTCATTAAAATTATGCAGATTAAATTCAACAATTAACTAATTAACTATATATCTATATTTAATATGTAATATAGAAGGTTTGTAGGTCCATCTTCTCATCATAATGCAGATGCCATCATAAACAAAACATCGAAAATACATCTAATTTCACAAATGTTGTTTTGATATATTATCAAATGTTTCTAACAGCCCATTTCAACAGCACAAACAAAAGTCTGTTTACCGTAGTAAAATATTGTGTTAGCCTTAATACTTTTACAAAATATTGACTGGATTTGCCTTTTTTAGTCCAGTCAACATTTGCAATTCTAAATGTTAACTGGATTTGAAAATATCAATTGATTTAATGTTTTTCAAATATATTTCTGCTGACTTAATATAATATGTCTTCTTAACTAAGCGCAAGAAATACAATTAGTTCAACATATATTTTTTTGCTCTTCCCACATTTTATTAATTGGCGTTTTTAGATTGAGGGGGCACAGAAGACTTTGAGCTGGGCAGGACTAGCAGGGGCACAGAAGACTTTGAGCTGGGCAGGACCAGTGGGGGCACAGAAGACTTTGAGCTGGGCAGGACCAGTGGGGGCACAGAAGACTTTGAGCTGGGCAGGACCAGTGGGGGCACAGAAGACTGTGAGTTGGGCAGGACCAGTGGGGGCACAGAAGACTTTGAGCTGGGCAGGACCAGTGGGGGCACAGAAGACTTTGAGCTGGGCAGGAACTCTAGAGACACAGGTGACTTTGAACTGGAAAGAACCAGCAGCGACTAATAATCTGTAAAAAAAAAATTAGAAAAATAATGCAATAATTCAACGGCCCGGTGTCAATTATTCTGCTTATACTACAGTTACCACACCTCTTGTTCAGTTTGATTTATTTCAAGACATATGTCAGGTTTTGTCTTTAAAACGCTCTTGTCTTACGCTTCTAATCCCAAGCCTCCTTTGCTAATCCAAAACGTCATTTTAGATCTAGTAACGGAGGCTTAAGTCACTGATAGTAGAATAATGCAGTGAGTTATTAGAGGGAGAACACATCGACACCTGCGAGGGTCTCGAGTCTTCTCATGCGGTGTGCCTCGCAGGTTTCGTACATAATTAAATGTAATTTTGTGGGAAAAACATGGAAATAATTTGTTGTTTTTATCCTATTGTTTACCATATTTATTTGCTTGGTCAGTGTCGCTGTGGGTTTGGGTTCTTTTGCTGTTGTCGGCTGTAAAGACATTGAAATAACTGAAATCATTTGGCGATGCGATATGGAACTGTAATGTGGTCAACACCTGCCTGGAACTACTTTTACTGTGAGTTTCTCTGAAAATAATTGCACACCTTAGAACGTTCCAGTCAGATTCAAACAGCCTCGTAGAGTGTAACGTCAACCAGAGAGCTTAAATGTCTGCCCAGATGAATAACAGAAGAAAACAGGTGAGAAGGAAGACACGGTTCAGATGAACTGGTAGTCCCACGAGTCTTTATAAGGGGTTCGCACAAAAGAATACACTCTTCCCATACATGTAAAAGAGTGGAGGAAAAATGGCGAGGAGACACTCTAAAGAAAACGTTACAAATTAAAGGGGAGAAGTAACATTAGTAAACCGAAGCATCAGTCGGCCATGGAGCAGTCATCTCCCTCGTCACGCACACACCTAAAAATGCGTGCGGCCACATAAGAACGGCGTGCACCATAAAGAGGTAATCTTAAAGGCACATCAACATTAACAACATGAACAGTATTAAAGGTGGCCGTTACAGATCCCCCCCAGGAAAGTAAAGGCTGGCCTCAGCCATGCACAACTGAGTACTGCATCGTTTCGAACAAAACCATACATGAAAAGTTGTTCATTTCAGGACCATACAGTAGTACGTATTTAGGCATACACTGGCATACATGACAGTACAGATGGACCAAAATACATAGTCTGCAGCAGTATATTTCAAAACAAATGAAAACAGTCTGTAACCAACCATAGACAAAATATGGGACATTCCTTTTTCTTTCCTTTTTGTTGAACACTATAACAAACAACATGTCAACAGACTGGTCATTTACATTAATTCCCTTTTTTTTTCACAGATGGTGGTAAACCTTTTGCACTTCCCAGCATCAAACACACACTTGAACCCATCATTACCACCTTATTTGAGATCAAGTTTGTCAGTGTGGTACACATTCGTCCACCTGTTAGTCGACCAGTCTGAGGTGATTCTTGGTGCACGTCGAGGCCTTAAGTTATAGTCGTGTCTGTCACGATGATTATCATCAACAGTCAAGTCATCGTTCAGAGTTCCCGAGTCTACCTGTAGGTCAGGAAAATAACCAACACTCTCCACAACTCCTGACAGATCATGAACACTGGATGTCACTGGGCAACTGTATTCGTCCTCCATTTGCAGGTCTGTTAAGTTTGTGGCGGTAGCACCACTACTTGTACCCTCATGCATTCCTTTTTGCAAAGAACTGTCAGTCGTCGCTCTTACAGTTGAACTAGCTGTAGGCACAGCCTCGGTTTCAACAAGTTGGTCCCAGGTACGAAAAGGCAGCAGATTTGCGACATGAAACACCCCTGCGTCTGCTCCTGTTTTCACATCAACGAGTCTGTAGTTCACCTCTGACAACTTTTGTGTAATACGATAAGGGCCTGTATATACAGGTGCAAGCTTAGCCGTGAAGTTTGCCAGAGCATCAGAACGGGGATGAGTTTTCACTCTGACCAGTTCATCCACTGAGTAAGATACAGACCGACGTCTCTTATCGTAATACTTCTTCCTTTTGGCATGGCTCTCACTCAAAATGGACCTAGCATGATCATGCGCTTCTCTAATTGATGCCTCCAAACATTCTGGGTACGGAATACCAGGTTCATCTGTACCATCACAGTCCGGCTGAGTGATAACGTCAAGTGGAGTATTCAATTCTCGTCCATACAGCAACATGGATGGGCTATGGCCAGTGCTTTTCGTGTGGTGCAGTCCTCAAGGCAAAGCAAATTTGGGGCAGGTAACGATCCCAAGCAGTGTGTTTGTTGACAACGTAAGCACGGATGGCGGTCTTCAGCGGCGATTTACCCTCTCCGTCGCATTCGTTTGGGGGTGGTATGCCGTCGTAAGTCTGTGTTCCGACCCCAGCGTGGTGAGTACACGCTTGAATAGTTCACTGATGAATGGGGACCCTCTGTCTGAGATCAGATAAGTAGGCGTACCATGACGTGCAAAAACCTCACTTAGCAACTTGCTGGCGGCCACTTGTGCAGTTGCTTCTCTCACTGCACTTACTTCCACCCATTTCGAAAAATAGTCCACAAAGACAAGGATGTACGCATTTCCGCTGGGTGTGCGCGGTAAAGGCCCCACAAAGTCCACTCCAGTATACTCCCATGGTTTCTGTGGGCGAACAGGAACCATAAACCCTGCAGGTTTCCTCTGGCTTGGTTTTGTGAACTGGCAGACAGTACAGGAGGCGACGTACTTCTTAATGTCAGACGACATCTTCGGCCAGTGAAATCGAAGTTTCAGTCTCGCTATTGTTTTTGTCATCCCCAAGTGCCCAGCCATCGGGTGATCATGGTAATATTCCATCAAACTCCTTTTAACAGCTGTAGGTGCATACAGTTTAAGGCGCTTCATAGGGTGAAGATTACAAGACACCTTGTCATCTACAAAGTACAGGAGTCCATCCTGGATCACATACTGAGACAACTCCCCAGCATTACTCTCATCCTTACCCTCTAACGTGCGCAGAATTTCCCCCGTAACTGGGTCATTGAGCTGCAGCTGCCTAAGGTGCTCCCGATCCGAAAACATTACAGGAGGTAGAGTACGCAGGTCAAGACCCCCAATTATGGCATTATCAGGGAGGATTCCCAAGGGTGCATCACAGGAAGGAACAGGGTTACGCGAAAGGGCATCGGGCACTTTGTTACTTGTCCCTGGCTTATGGACAATGTCAGAGTCAAAGTCCTGCAATCTTAGAGACCACCTCGCCAGCTGGCCGGAGATGTTTGGGCGCGACATTAGCCACCTCAAACTGCTGTGGTCAGAAAAGATTGTCACATGAAGACCTTCAATATACGGCCTGAAGTGTTCAAGGGCCCAGATGACAGCCAAGCACTCCTTTTCTGGAGTAGAATATGGCCTTTCAGATTTATGTAGCGAACGACTTGCGTAGGCCACCACAACATCCCTGCCCTTATCGTCCTTTTGCATAATTGCGGCGCCAAGTCCACTGTCACACGCATCCGTATGGATAAAGAAAGGAAGAGAAAAGTCGGGGAATCTCAAAATAGGAGCAGAAGTCAGCTTGTCTTTGAGATAATCCATGGCCGTCTGACACCCACTCGACCACACAAAAGGAACATCCATCCTGGTCAGCGCAAAGAGTGGCTCAGCATGTCGGGCATAATCATGGATAAAACGTCTATAATAGCTGGTCATTCCCAGGAACTGTCTGACTTGTTTTGTGTTACTCGGGGTTTTGAAATCAGTCACTGCCTTTACTTTGTCTTCATTTGGTAGGATTCCTCTTGGGTTGACACTATAACCCAGAAAGGTGAGTTCACTTCTGCAGAACTGGCACTTTGCCAGCTTAATGGACAGTCCTGCAGACTCCAGCCTTGGAAGAACATCTTTTAGGTCAGCGGTGTTGCTCAAAAGTGGGTGACGCCACCACAATATCATCCAAGTAGACAGCACAAGACTTGTAGATGAGACCAGCGAGGACGGTGTTCATCAGCCTCTGAAATGTGGCGGGCGCATTACACAATCCAAAAGGTAAGACACGAAACTGATATAACCCGCAGTGGGAAATGAAAGCAGTCTTTGGCCTTGATTTCTCCTCCACTGCCACCTGCCAATAACCTCTGGCCAAGTCAATGGTGGAAATGAAAGTCCCTCTTGCCAGAAAGTCAAGAGATTCATCAATCCTCGGGAGTGGATACGAATCTTTGACTGTGAGCTTATTGAGTGCACGATAATCGACACAGAATCTTGGCTCACCTGATTGTTTTGGGACGATTACAACTGGGGCAGCCCAAGGACCAGAAGCTGGTTCAATTATACCTTCCTTCAACATCTCCTTGATTTGGGATTCAATGAGTTCCTTTTTAGCAGGAGAAGTGCGATAAGGAGCAAGGTGAACTGGCTTTACATCACCTGTGACAATCTCATGCTCCACCAATGAGGTTCGTCCCAAATGTCCGTCAAACAAATCACTGAAGGTCTCGAGCAAAACAGTCAACTTGTTTTTCTGCACGTTCTCTAAGGAGGCTTCTCTAACCTTTTCAGACAGAGCCGAAGGGACCTCCAGGCCTGACAAATCAGAGACAGGCCTAACTAAATCAGCGCCCTCCAGCTCCTCAAGGGGCACTGGCTCATCACCGAGCACCACTGACCTGGACGGAACATGGATCGTGACTGAAGACCTCAACATAAAGTCCATTCCCAAGATAACAGGAGAAGAAAGATTATTGACAACAGCGAAGCGATGATAAAACCGCTGGCCCATAAAACCCAGAGATAACCAAATGACACCCAGTGGGCAACAGGGGGCTCCATCTGCCAGATGAATAGGAGGTGCGGACCATGGCTTTATTCTTATGTCCCCCCCAGGAATAGTCTGGATAACTACTGATTTCACCGCGGAAGAGAAGCACCAGTGTCAAGAGTGGCGTCAAAGCCTGTCCATAAATTAACCTTTACCCTGAATGGCGTGTTCCAATAGGACGTGGAAGCCACATCCTCTACATGACGCAGTGTAGGTTGATCACTCACGGAAAAATCTGGTAGCGAGGCCCGTTTATCTTCTGGAGGGATTGCCCGTTTGAGCGTCCTCCCTCCCTGAAGTTTCCCTTCTGGGCAAAGTCTGAAGCCATTTCTCCTTCCCCAATGGTCTGGTTAGAGCCATCCATCCACCTGACGTCCGACAGTCTATTGACAGCATTACCAGTTACTCTTGGGGCCTCCGTTGGAGGTGAGCGGCTCTATTCCTGGACTACAGTTCGGGCAAATGCACGGGTGGTGAATCCAGGCAAGGAACACTTAAAACAATGAACATCCACGTGGACGGCATACGGCTAGCCTGTCTCTGAGGCGGACACCCAACACTTGGACCAAGGACTGCATGAAGCTCATGAGCCCGCAAAGAAGGTCCATGACAGGCGATATGGGTGTGCCATAAAGCGACCCTGTATTTCTCCAGCACATGTTTCCGTATCAAATCTATTTGCTCCTGTTGAGGCGGGGGTCTTTAGCTTCCGGAACTCACCCAACATGTGAGCAACAAAAGTTGGCAGCTCATCATGCATTTGCACACGGTCCAAAATGCCTCTCAGAATCGTTCTTGATTATCGGAAGGCAGAAAGACAATCCTGAAAAACTCACAGAACTGAGCCCAAGTTGTCACATATGTGCTAAGGATGGTAAACCATTTTCTTGGCTCTTTTGACAGGAAACGTGGGAGCTCAAGGAAAATCTGTGCATCCGTGAGATCAATGAGGTTCTGTACACATTAAGCAACTGAAGCCATTCTTCAGGATTCAGGGAACCATCTGCAGAGAACACGGGAGGCTCGAGTCGTGATTGGTGAAGCACTGATGTGGCGCTTTCGTTGTGGTATTCACGTCCATAGTGAGCGGTTGAGCAAAAATCGGTGCAGTACTACATGTTGCATTGACTGGCACTGACCTTGAGGCTATTGGTGGAGCCTGCGCCAAGCTGTGGCGTCGAGCTGGCCAAGGGAGCTGGTTGTGGTACGGTACACTGTTGATCTGCTAAACGGTCCAGCATATCTTTTTGTAGGTTAATTGAGTCACGAAGGCACCTCTGCAGCATTGCCACCTCTGCTTGTAACAGCTGAACTTGAGTCTGTACGTCCCCAGCAGCACGTTGTGATTCAATCTGTTGAGGCAGAGAGTCTGTGACCGAGGACCAGTCAGTTAGGTCAGACTGACAGTCAGGATGAGTAGCCATTATGTACCACAACAGTCACAGTTAATCAATGCAAACTATACTTGAAAAAATCTAAATTTCCACAAATAAATGGCAGAAAAACAGAACTTAGTAAAATGTTGTTTTTGCACACCCACAGGGAAAAACCTAAGTAATTATTTTAAAAATGTGCAGTTAACTAACATTCACATTAAATTTTCCTGTTAATAGCCCCCTGTGATATGTTCTCCAACAGTGAAATCCAGTAAAGTGATCAACAACGAAAAAACGTCATAAACGTGGAAACACTGAAGATTTGCACACTATAAAATGTTACCCAATCAAGTGTCTTTGCAACCAGCGATCCATTCTGTGCGTGCTGTCTTGAATCGAGCAGAAGCACCACAAAAACGAGAGAGAAAAACAAATGTCCCACGTGTAATTTCTTCACCCAATATTCAGAGTTCACATTAAATGTTCCTCATTGACAGTGACTTGTCACATAAAAGTCCGAGTGACGCAAAAGACAACACAGTTATTCCCGTGATGTCCTGACGCAAAATAATAGTTCAGTTCAAAAAGTTATTAAAAGGCAAAGCGGTCGAAAGAGAGAGAAAAGAAATACGTCAAATGTTAGTGTATGCAATTGAACCAGTCAATATACAGGCGATCCACGAAAATAGTACAAGCTCAATAAAAACACTCAAACAGTACCTAAAAGCCAATCACGTAGCGACCGCATGGTCCCCATAGATAGCAAGCTAGTCAGCCTGAAACGATTGCTGCAGCGCGATGAAAAACTCCAGCAACGAAATCCTTATCCAAAAAACTAATTCAAACATCCGTGTCGAAACCGAGAGATGACTGGTATGGATCCAGTTGTTCGGGCGCCAATTTTGTAACGTCAACCAGAGAGCTTAAATGTCTGCCCAGATGAATAACAGAAGAAAACAGGTGAGAAGGAAGACACGGTTCAGATAAACTGGTAGTCCCACGAGTCTTTATAAGGGGTTCGCACAAAAGAATACACTCTTCCCATACATGTAAAAGAGTGGAGGAAAAATGGCGAGGAGACACTCTAAAGAAAACGTTACAAATTAAAGGGGAGAAGTAACATTAGTAAACCGAAGCATCAGTCGGCCATGGAGCAGTCATCTCCCTCGTCACGCACACACCTAAAAAATGCGTGCGCGCTCACATAAGAACGGCGTGCACCATAAAGAGGTAATCTTAAAGGCACATCAACATTAACAACATGAACAGTATTAAAGGTGGCCGTTACAAGAGTAAACTAGAATAATCTTTATTTACAAATAATCAACACACACAACCACAAACATAAACATCTTGGATGAGATTGGGGTGAGTAAAATATCAGGCAATTTTCACTTTGAAGTGAACTAATCCTTTAAAACCGTGACAACAGTCGTCTTTGAACCTCTCTTACTGTACAACATAGGACCACCGATTAGGAGACACGATCACAGAAACGTCTCGATTGTTTCACAAGGGCAATCTTTCGTCTGGGTCAGCCGAAAATCATGCAGTGTATCCTGGGCTTTAGGACAAGGAATGAACAATGGGAACTAGACGAACACAGGTAAACAGAATCTAATAATCAATCATTAACCATGGCAACAAACTAGAACATTTAGAAACAGTAAATGTGTGTGTGAAGAGTAAATCAGGGAATGAATATGAACAGGCAAACAAGAACAGAGCAAACAGTTAAGACTAAACCAAAACAGAGCATATGTTACAATATCAACACTTATTGTAATTAATAAATGCTCATTTGCATGCAGTCCTTTCTCATGCCAGAAAGCCAATTTATACTTACAACCGTCACATTTCAAATCAAGCATACTAGTAATTTCACCCTTTTGGCTCGCAAATCATGCTTGCTTCTTTTTCACAATTGTTTTATAATCATGTCTTTAACACCTCAGTAAGTAATCAAATGCAGTCTTTATAAAAATGAAATATAAATACAGTGTCCTATTTTTGATCACGACCAAAATGAGAACCCGTTGTGATTACTCAGCAAACATCTTTGCACGTCAATTTGATACCAGTTCTTCCTGTTACCATGGACTCTTTTGGCAGTGTGTTATATGTGGTGTGTGTGTGTGTGTGTGTGCCAGGAGGTCTGTTGTTAGCTGACTCTAAGCGGGCACACTACCAGCTTCCTCCAGCCACCCTACAGGCCCCTGTAACTCAAATATCCAGCAGATGGTTTAGCTATGTAAATGCCAGAATTACACAATCATGTCATACACTTGGAGGACTAGAGGCGAAATCTCTGATAAAAGGCGGTACTGTTCATATAAAAGGAAAAAGTGTGAGAGATATGCATGGCATTTTTTAATTAAAGATATTTTTGAAGCAAGTGGACTTCTGAGAAAGTTACGCGGATGAAATTAAGATTTTAGTACTTATCTTACTTTCTTTACCACTTTGGTTTTCTTCGGCACAGTTTTCACATTGTAAAACTCCAGTAAATGGGAAGGTTGAATCGAGTGTTGACCCGCATCTGTTCGCTGTGCGAGATGAGCCGTGCTGAACAGAAGCATTGACATTTTTATGGCCAGGTGTTGAGGTATAGACCGTACCAAATTGCTCCCTAGGTGAGTTTAGTGTTATTGTGTGAGATGGTCACAGAGCTGTGAACATGGAGAAGTGTTTCATCAGAAACATCTGTTCTTTTTTTCTTTCACTCACGCCTTGATAGTTTCTCATCACGTCCATCAGATCAGCCTTGCCCTATAGTGTCTGTGTGTATATCTGGAAATTTAAGCAGTTTATGCAGCAATTTGAGGTTTACATTCAAAAATCTATTAAGATTTACTATTATTTTAATTATATGACAAATTTTTATCAAATTGAATGAAGCAATCTTTAAATGGTAGGCTTTCATGTTTCGGTAGT
This sequence comes from Gobiocypris rarus, assembly GCA_023029165.1. Lineage (NCBI taxonomy): Eukaryota > Metazoa > Chordata > Actinopteri > Cypriniformes > Gobionidae > Gobiocypris > Gobiocypris rarus. The sequence goes on along the minus strand of CM040910.1, from coordinate 13,279,197 downwards.
CTAGTAGTCGATTCCTAGCCTGGATGCAAGCCTAATTTAGCCCCGCCCACAACATTTGAGGTCAGCAATTCGGTTTGGACGGCGATCCATTGAGGAGTAATTATGGACAAACAGAAACTGTTCGGACCAATCAAATTGTCAGGGCGGGCTTTTTACGATAATGGACAGATAATGCATGGACGTAATCATCCACGTCACCAAAGACTGCTTGGGTTGAATTCGTTCTAATCCTAAACTGAGAACTTGTTCGTATATGCATTCAACTTTACTATTTCTCTCAATATGATTACTGTGTTAGTTAATACTCTGTTTATCCTTAAATTATTTTTTACAACATTAGCAAAGCTTGTTTACAATCTTCTTCTAGCCTACTTCTTCCAGCATGCAGTTAAGATCTGTTGACAACTGCAACAGTGATGCAGTTAGTGATGCGTCGTTCATGAATGATTCGTTCTTTTTGAACTAATCTTTAATACGACTCGGGAACAACGACTTGTCTCAGAGAGCGATTTGTTCAATTTGTGTTGACCGTGCATGCACTACAGGCCATCGGTTCTGTGCAGGATCTTCTGCATTCAGCCTATGGAGCTGTGAGAACGAATGACTCGAACCTGAAGACTTGAGAGGTGATCTAATCAATTCTGTTTCCGGGACTGAATGCATTGCTTATTGGGCTGTCACGGCCCAGATCAGACACTGATGACGGAACTAATGACTCAAACCCAAAGACAGGAGAGGTGTAACGTTACTAATCTTTCCAGGGAACAGACGTGATTAAATGTGAGAGGACAAAAGAAAGAACGACTCGGATTCGGAAGTGAGGTTAACTAACAGACTGCATAGCTTGATGATCCAGCTAAACAATTAATTAATAATTTCTTTCTTAAAGTTTGGCCTTGGCTGCATTAGCTTATAATACATTTTTTATTCCAAATGTGATCAACGTTTGCATAAGTAATAGATGCACTGTAAAAAAAAATCTGTAAAAATACAGTAGAAATGGTGCTTGCATCTCGGTTTTTTTCGCACCGACCAGTTCTTGTTCCCACAATGCAATGCGTTATTCAAAATACGGCTAAAGACCTGTAAAACACAAATACAGAAAATTCCTTCAAATTATTACAGTATGCATTACACATGCAAATGATTTTGGCCAAAGTTTCTTTTTAAAGTCGGATTTCAGATTTGTGGAAGCAGTTCTAACACTTATATGGTAAAAAGTGAGAGTTATATTTTGTTATATGTCAAATACGCTGTTTATGTGATGTTATTTAGTTGTCATCTGACTTGTTTGGCAAATGAATGCGGGAGGCTTTGCGTTTATCATTTTATGCATATCGTCACACATTGAAAGATTTAGTTCATGCTCTTGGAGCTTTCCTGAATATTATGCGTGTTATAACGTTAGTGTCGTCATTTGTAAATGTTTATTAACTTATTTGTCTGTGATGCGGTTTATTCGTGCTGAGTGTGAGTTATCGTTGCAAGCGTCCGGGTGCAGTAACGTTAAACAGCTGCCAGAACGTTGGGGCTGAATTGTGTTTGGAGCAGTTTAATGCCTTCGTCAAAAGCAACCAGAGGAATTCTCAAAATAAGGAAAGGCCATTTTCAGACTTGTTTGATTTGAAAGGGATGGAGATGCAACCCGAAGTGAAGATTCGCGGTGCAATGGATTTCTAGCATTGCGAAAGGAAAACACCATCACCTTTTCTGTCAGATGAGGTACGTTTAGACGTTTTATTGTCTTAATTTATACATACAGACATGTATAAGTTACTTCTGCCTGTAGTCATTCTTTACCAGATCTTTCACTAGTTTAATTCGTAGTGTTTCTGTTGTTTTCTTTTCTGTTGACAGGACTTAACTGTTTGCTGTACTGTTCTTCCCCTGCATTCTCATTATTGGTTTGTATTTTGTTTGTTTTATTAATCATTATCATGTAAAATGTCGGCAAAAACACATTTACATTTACATTCTGAGAAAACTTGTTGATAGAAAAAGATGATTACTGAATACCATTCTTCAAATATTTTTATGCTTAATGTTAAATGAACAGTAGAAAAACAAGTTGTTTAGGGAAGATTTAAACCTCTATGTTTGGAGTGATCATGTAATGTTTTTCATTTTGTAATTGAAATGTCCTCCCATTGTGGCAGTGAGCTACAAAATACCTGGAGAAGATGGCACTTATCCTGGAGTTCAAAAAGGTAAGCAAAACATTTTTTTTATGATATTGTGTATAGATCATTTTGTTGTGTTGCTGCTTATTTAGTTAATAATAATGAAACCACATGTATGTGTTTGAAGTGAAAAGCTAACATCATGCAAATGGAGTCCATTGAAAACACAAAGTTATGCACAATGTTTGAATTGGAAAATATTAGGGATAAATTGATAATTTAATGAACTTAAAATACTGTGTGATGGATATGGTTTTCCACCTCAGCTTGGTCTGCATTTTACTCTGTACTTCAGTTTCATTCATTCAATTTCTTGTGTAACTAAACACAACATATGTTTCTTAAAATAACTTTCCTGTGCAGAAATCCTAAATGAGGGTCGACTAGGCTGTGATGCAGGAAACCAAACGGCTACACATTCCTCCAAGACTGCTGAAGTTCCTGTATGTATAACAGCTTTGAAAATCCATGTAAAATTTTAGCTTTTGTCAAAAACGCATAATTGAAGGTGACATTCTTCTTTCAGACAAATACAATCAGAGTTATATTAAAAAATGTCCTGGCTAATCCAAGGACAGTTAATGGCAGCCCAAAATCTATAGCCAGATAAGCACATCCATTCATTATAAAAGTGCTCCGTGGCTCTGGGGGGTTAATAAAGGCCTTTTGTATTGATGGGTTTGTGTTGGAAAAATATCCATATTTAACACGTTATAAAGTAAAATGTCTAGCCTCTGCCAGACCTTCTTCCATATTCAGCTTACAAATAAAATGTAACGCCTCACGCAGTTCAAAATGCTTGCGCTACTTCCGTCGTTTTAAGTTTTTTTACCGTCATCACGGCAGACACTTTCTTTGTAAGCTGAATACGGAAGGTGGTTTGCGAGAAGCTAGATATTTTACTTTATAACGTGTTAAATATGGATATTTTTCTTGCACAAACCCATCAATACACAAGGCCTTTATTAACCCCCGGAGCCGTGTGAATTACTCTTATAATGGATGGATGTGCTTATCTGGGCTATAGATTTTTAATGGGTAAGTAATTAATGACAGAATTTAAATTTGAGTAAACTAACCCTTTTCCTAATGTGTTTTCTTAGGGTAAGGACACACCAAACTGACAGCAAAGAACTAGCGCTGATGAAAGCTGACCGTGTTGGGGCAAAATAGCTGTACACTTTGAACGGACTACAGCTGACTGTCAACTTGAAAATGCACTCTGCACCTATGTCTAGGGGAGACAGCTGTATATTGCTTCAGGTATTCATCTGTATTAGTAATTCAGAAAGGCTGCAGGGACAGAAGCCATACATTTTGAATAACAATCATGCAATGTAATGTAATGTAAAAGTAAATACAATTTAATCTAATGTCAAGGCAAAAATTAATTGTTTTGTTGCATAAGCTGAAGTGAGAGCTGGGCTGGGGCACGTTCGGTTCGATGTGAGAGTATTTAAATATTGGTTTAAATATCGTTACACCCTTACTCAGGTAAGATGATGTCAAATTAGAACAGCCTTCTGTCTGTACCGTCTTGACTTTGCTCAATTGAACCTTTCACTCTACCATTGATTAAGTCTTTAGCAATTGTTAATGTTACAACCAGCAACCCTGTCTATGTATTCTGTTTGTTTGCTGCTTTATTTTTGTATTGTATTGCATATGAAATTGAAATAAAATGAAAAAGCTAGATAGATTTTACCCATTGAATGCATTTTAGAATGTTTACATAAAATAAAAAAATTTTTTCAAAGACTATATTCTTAATTTATTTTCTACCAAGTATATGCTATAATTTTATAGAAATTTCTGCATACGGATTATCCATGAAAGTACAGTAAATGTACTGTAAATCTACATAAAGTTTTATTTTGAAGGAAATGTCCGTAACTATTACGGAAAATGTACCAGTAATTTTCTGCCAGTACTTTCTCAGTTCTTTTACGGAATTTTCAGTTTTAGAATTGAAGGAAATGTCCGTAACTATTACGGAAAATGCCATTAATTTTCTGCCAGTACTTTCTCAGTTTTTTTTCCGAACTTCCCACTACTATACGTACGTCGCTCAACATACGTCATTTACTCCATTGCTCTGATTGGTTGTAGGTCTATCCAACTGAGGTCTTTCCTGGTTTGGTTGAAACACGCCCCAATAATCACAGCTCAATGGAGCGGTGTCAGACTCATATTCTGAGTTGAGTATGACCACGTCAGGATAGTCGATTCTTATACGAAAAGTTAGAATTACCAGGTTCAGAAAAGAATAGAAACATGGAGCAAAAATGCCACCAAAATTAATAAAAATGCCTCACAATTTGAGATATGGGAGTAAAAATTCCCCTCTAATGTGTTTCATTTTTAAAAAGATATCACAGAAGCACATTTTCCCCCCTCAAATACCTATCAGCACGATTGCTAATTTTTGTTCAATTCGCCTTATTCACCTGGCGGCCATTATGAAAACTCGAACGCCGTTGAGGGGTACAAAACCCGGAAGTTGGACTTGTAGCATAATTCTTTTTCACTCACTTTCTGCCTGCAGTGTGTAACAAAATCAATTAATACATCAATGATAATCTGTTTATGTATATAGTTCTTTTTTTGTTAATGTTTTTTAATTGTTTGCTAATGTGATTTCTAATGTTCTGCCATTTTGCGGTACATTTTTCCATACTTACAATAAACAAGCAGGCCATTTGTATTCCTCCATACCAATAACTATATACCATATTACCTTTACAAACCTAGACAGTGTGTCTATCAATGTTTTTGAATGACCTCTTTCTGATGTTCTGACCAGTTCTGGTTCCTGTATACTAAGTTGTAAGGTTATGATAGCGTCCTCCATGTGTAATAAAATTGTAATTTATTCTTTAAATAAATGTTATATGTAAAATGTTGTTTTACATACAGTATATATGGAGATCCAGTAGCTTATAGGCTACACATATCTCCCACATGTCTCACTCTTGCTATCGCTTGAATCTTTCGAACTTCATCTTCAGTGAAATGCAAAAATTATGACCAGGGTCCCTTCTGATATTTTTTTATCCACTCGCGACGTAGTCCCTTATCCTCTGGAAAACGGTGAAAGGTTTGTCCTCTGTTGGATTTTTTCCTGTGTGATGAAGTGCACTGGGGAATTCCCGGAAGTGGTAGGCGTACCCCTCAAGCTCCTTAGAACGTTCGAGGTGAATAAGGCGAATAAACAAGATTTTTTTTACTTTATGTTTTTGCTCTATTTTGGCAACAGAAATAGTGCCAACTGCAAGCAACACACAGTGGTGTTTAGTTCCTGAATGAATCTGTGCTTTGAATGAATCAATTAAATTAAATGATTCAATGACTCAATTATTAAGACAGGCTGCCACCTACTGGCAATATTGCCCCTTAATGGAAAGGATATTTTCTGACCCTAGTTCATAATATGGATTTCAATACATCAAAATAGCCTATATTTGAGGGTATAATCGCATTTGACCCTTTTTCTTAGTTTGGGCCACTGCCCCTTTAAAATGCTTGTGCACATCCCTGCAGCTGATTGGTTCCTGCTGTATCAGTAGCCAATGAGCTCACTGCTTAACCTTCAAATACTTGCAGTGCCCTTTCAGAAACCCTCCACCTTTCCCAGTTCCACCTGTGTAAGTCTGCTATGTGTAATTAATAAAACACCAACATTGGCATATCCATTACCATGCCAAACACTCAGAGAGTTGTCGTGACAGAAATTCGATCATCTTTCGAACTTCATCTTCAGTGAAATGCAAAAATTATGACCAGGGTCCCTTCTGATATTTTTTTATCCACTCGCGACGTAGTCCCTTATCCTCTGGAAAACGGTGAAAGGTTTGTCCTCTGTTGGATTTTTTCCTGTGTGATGAAGTGCACTGGGGAATTCCCGGAAGTGGTAGGCATACCCCTCAAGCTCCTTAGAACGTTCGAGGTGAATAAGGCGAATAAACAAGATTTTTTTTACTTTATGTTTTTGCTCTATTTTGGCAACAGAAATAGTGCCAACTGCAAGCAACACACAGTGGTGTTTAGTTCCTGAATGAATCTGTGCTTTGAATGAATCAATTAAATTAAATGATTCAGTGACTCAATTATTAAGACAGGCTGCCACCTACTTGCAATATTGCCCCTTAATGGAAAGGATATTTTCTGACCCTAGTTCATAATATGGATTTCAATACATCAAAATAGCCTATATTTGAGGGTATAATCGCATTTGACCCTTTTTCTTAGTTTGGGCCACTGCCCCTTTAAAATGCTTGTGCACATCCCTGCAGCTGATTGGTTCCTGCTGTATCAGTAGCCAATGAGCTCACTGCTTAACCTTCAAATACTTGCAGTGCCCTTTCAGAAACCCTCCACCTTTCCCAGTTCCACCTGTGTAAGTCTGCTATGTGTAATTAATAAAACACCAACATTGGCATATCCATTACCATGCCAAACACTCAGAGAGTTGTCGTGACAGAAATTCGATCATCTGGAAAAAAAAAAAAAAAATCTGTCATTGTCACTCTGAATTCTCTAGAAAATACCTTTTTCATTTTATTTTATAGGTGCACCATTCCTTTAAGATAAGTTTCAGTACTAGCACTTAGCATTGATTAATTATATTTGATTTCCGAACACAATATTTTGGGTATACACTTTATTTTATTTACTGTTATTTTTACTATGTTATTACTAAGTACATGTAACATATGTTACAAAGACACTGTAAATAAAGTGTTACCTACTTTGGTAATATTTTAAAATAAGCTCCCATTACTTAACACACGCATTATTAACTAACAATACATTAGCAATACATTACAGTTTTTAATCATCTTTTTTTAACATTAGTAAAAATATAACTGTTCATTGTTAGTTGGAAAATGTTTTAAGACTGAAAGAGTTGACAAAGCTTAATGACAGTGACTTTACAGAAACGTATGGTTTAGCCTACAAAAATACACTATATTGGCAAAAGTTTTGGCATGTCTGTCTTTAAATACACATGAACTTTAATGTTAACCCATTCTTAATCTGTAAGGTTTAATATGGAATTGGGCCACACTTTTCAGCTATAACAGCTTCAACTCTTCAAGGTTTATGAGTGTGTTTATGGGAATTTTTGACCATTCTTGTAGAAGTGCATTTGTGAGCTCAGGCACTGATGTTGGACGAGAATGCCTGGCTCGCAGTCTCTGCTCTAATTCATCCCAAAGTTGTTCTATCAGGTTGAGGTGCAGACCAGTCAAGATCCTCCACACCAAACTCGCTCATCTATGTCTTTATGGACCTTGCTTTGTGCACTGGTGCGCAGTCATGTTGGAACAGGAAAGGGCCATCCTCAAACTCCCACAAAGTTGGAAGCATGAAATTGTCCAAAATGTCTTGGTATGCCGAAACATTAAGAGTTAATTTCACTGGAACTAAGAGGCTAAACCCAACCCCTGAAAAACAACCCCACACCATAATCCCCCCTCCCCATTTACACTTGGCACATACAGTCAGGCAAGTACCGTTCTCCTGGCAACTGCCAAACCCAGACTTGTCCATTGGATTGCCAGACAGAGAAGCGTGATTGGTCACTCCAGAGAACACGTCTCCACTGCTCTTGAGTCCAGTGGCGGCATGCGTTACACCACTGCATCTGAAGCTTTGCATTGCACTTGGTGATGTAAGGCTTGAATGAGCTGCTCGGCCATGGAAACCCATTCCATGAAGCTCTCTATGCACTGTTCTTGAGCTAATCTGAAGGCCACATGAAGTTTGGAGGTCTGTAGCTATAGACTCTGCAGAAAGTTTGCGACTTCTGCACACTGTGTGCCTCAGCATGCGCTGACCCCGCTCTGTGATTTTACGTGGCCTACTACTACGTGGCTAAGTTGCTGTTGTTCCCAATTGCTTCTACTTTGTTTTAATACCACTTATAGTTTACCGTGGAATATTTAATAGTGAGGAAATTTCACAAATGGTGAACAGGTGGTAACCACATTTTAATTCTCTGAGCTCCTGAGAGCGACCCATTTTTTCACAAATGTTTGTAGAAGCGTCTGCTTGCTTAGTGCTTGATTTTATACACCTGTGGCCATGGAAGTGATTGAAACACCTGATTCAATAATTTGGAGGGGTGTCCCAATACTTTTGGCAAAATAGTGTACATTATCACTGCAGCACTGTATATACAGCAGCCGGAAGGCCAGAAATGTTCGAACATGTCGGCTTTCATAAAACAGGGTGGGCAAATGAAAACGGCATGCCAAATTATCAGAAAGAAACGCAGCACAGTTTCAAGTTCAAAGTTACAAAAGAGCAAATAAGAAATAACCTACAGGACTCTATGAATGTATATATGGTCAGACATTTGCACATATCACCATATTAACATTTTTACAAAATTAAACTCAAATGGAGTTGAAGTTTTTGAACAGCGAATTTCAGAGAATTAATGTGAGAGATACATGCTTTGTCCATCATTAACAGCCGCATCCGAATAACAGCACTGAAACACCAACAGTTGTCCTTATTAAGACTTTTTTTAGTAAACTTTACTTAATGTCCAATAATTTGTTGAACTTACTTAAAAAAAATTAATCTGAACTATCTGCATGCTATGCCTTTGTTACTTAGAAAACGGCTCAGGTTATGTATATAACCCTTGTTCCCTGAGAAAGGGAACGAGCACTGCGTCGGAATGACGAATTTGGGGAAACTCCCTAAGCAATGAAGTCTGAAGTATGCATGAAACTATCCCAATCCTGATTGGTGTTGCGTCATGACGTAGCTGTGACAGCATACCCGGAAGATACATAAGGGGAGCCGGCGCATAGTAACGGCAATTATCACGATGAAGCATGCGCTCCAGGCGTATATACATAACCCGAGCCGTTCCCTTTCGAGGGAACTCGCACTGCGTCAGAACGACACATTTGGGGAACGAGTATCCACTAGGCCACAACGAGGGTAGCACCTGCCCTAGTGTGAAGCCGGAGACTGGGCACACCTAGGACTGGAGCACCCTAGCGCCAGGCGTCGCAGGGAGGTGCAAGCTATAGACAGCTGTACAGAACTCCTGTGCAGACTTCTCTTCCCTTCTTCCGCCGTCACATGAGGCGGAGGATGAAATACCTGAAGAACCAAAGACCTGACCACACTAGATGGTACCTTGGGCACGTAGCCCGCCTTACGATCTAAGATAGCCTTTACTCCGCCAGGGGCAAACTTTTTTACAAGATTCAGAGAAGTCAGCGTAAGCGCCAAGGCCTGAAGGTCCCCCACTCTCCTCAGAGAAGTGATAGCTAAGAGAAAGGCCAACTTAAGGGTCAGGTTCTCTGCCTCAGCTGACTCTAGTGGCTCGAAGGGGGCCTCAGCCAAGCCTTCAAGTTCCACTGCCAGATCCCTAGGTTGGAACTCTGGAACGAGCCCCACGGAGGAACCGTACAACCAGATGGTTCCTACCCAAAAAGGCTCATCACTCACAGGAGTGTGGAAAGCCCAAAGGCAGCCACGTACACCCTGAGTGTGGACTGGTAAGACCTGCAGAGAAGCGATTTTGGAGGAACTCCAGCACTGAAGTCACTGGGCAGTTAACTGGGTCCACCTCAGAGGGACCTGCCACGGGAGACCGTCTAGCAGTGCTATAATGTCCGAGAACCATACCCGGGTCGGCCTGAAGGGTGCTACTGAGAGTAGGCTGATCCCTTCTCGGCTGACCCGCTCCAAGACTCCCGGGAGCAGAGTGATCGGAGGATATGCATACAGACGCAGCCTCGGCCACGTCTGAACCATGGCATCCAACCCCAGCGGGGCTGGATGCATGAGAGAAAAACTACAGTGGGCAGTGGGACATCTCTGAGACGCAAACAGATCCACTTCCACTGGGCCGAACCTCTCGCACATGGCCTCCACCACCTCTGGGTGGAGCCGCCACTCCCCGGGCCTCAGCCCCTGCCTCAACAGGATGTCTACTCCCTGATCTTGGACCCCCGGGACGTACATTGCCCTGATGGACAACAGTTTCCCTTTGGGACCGCAGGAGGATCTGATGCACCAGTCTACACAGAGGGCGCAACCTCAGACCCCCCTGCCAATTGAGGTACAATACGACAGCTGTGTTGTCTGTTCGTACCAGGACATGGTGACCGCGGAGGTCCGGGAAAAAGCTCCTGAGAGCTTTGTAGACCGCCATCATCTCCAGGCAATTTATGTGCCAGGAGGAATGACGTGAGGAGCGCCTGTTGAAGCGGATTTCCGCAACATGATGCTCCCAACACTGGCCCCTGGGAAAGAAACTAAGGTTTCTTCCATATGACTAGGGAACTAAGGCATCTGCGCGATACCCTGATCATACAGAACGGTTTTCCCATCGAGGAAAAACCCCTGATTCCCAGCCACCACTGTAAGGGTCTCGTGCAGCAGGCCAGGAGATATTCTGTTGGACGCAGCAGCAATGAGCCCCAGCAGTCCTTAAAACTGCTTCACAGTAATGCTGTGGCCTAGCTTCATTTTAGAGACCACCGCCCGTATGGACTCGATACGTGCGGGAGACAATTGTGCCCACAACTTGGAGAATCCCATACGACTCCCAGGAGTCTCAACCCCAAGCACTGAGAGCAGCCAAGGACGACACCTCAATGCTGAACTGCTGCTACCACTTACTTTGCGAGGGAAAGGGCTAGGCCGTATGGAAGAACCCGATATTGGTACACTTTGCCCCAAAAAGCGAACATCAGGAACTTCCTGTGACACAGAAGGATGGATACAGGGAAGCATGCGTCCTCTTTAGACCCGTCGTGACAGACCAGTCCTAAGACTGGATCTGAATCACAACAGAGGAACTGTAATCATCTTGAATCTGAATCTCCTCAGAAAACGATTCAAGTACCTCAGATCTAAAGTTGGGCGCCTTCGCCATCCTTCTTAGGAACTATGAAGTACCAGCTGTAGAACCCAGAATCCCTGTCTGGCGGAGGAGCACCTTCTGTGGCCTCCTTACCAACTGGGAGTGATCTTCCTGTTCCATTACCCGAACCTGCACAGGGACCACTGCCGTCCAGACCACCCCACTGAACTTCGAGGGAAGGTAACCAAACTGCAGTCTGCATCCCATTTTCTACAGTACGCAGGGCCCATACAGATATATTCGGAGGCATAACCATGCGCCAAGATAATCTGCTAAGGGAACCAGCCTCTCGAGGCCGGCCTCGGTGTCAACCGAGCCTCCTCCCGACCCCTGAAGCGGCTAACCGGCAGGCGAAATCGAGGAAGATTTTCGGTGTGCGTACGCCTTTGCTGGACCGCCGCAAGTCTTGCTAGAGGCGGCTAGTGCAGCAGCGTCTTGCGGGGAAAGCGATGTGGCCCGAAGCATACTAGGCGGCGAGCACAGCATCAATTCAGCTCCACAAGGCGACCTCGATCGCTCCTACCCGGGAGAGGGGGCTGGCCAGCAGGGGCCTCATCTAAGGGAGCAGCTCGACAGGTCCGCAAAACTAGGGCGAACACTGCGAATAGCAATTGCCTGAAACTGATGTGTCCCGCAGGCCACAAGTTGGTGAGAACAACATTAACTTCAGGAGGGCTCCACCTTAGATGAATATCCAGACAAGTAAAACACGCTTAGGTGACATAATTAAAGTATCCAACTTATCAAAGTCAGATAACATGACACTCAATTCCTCAGAATTAAATGCCATCATAATCACCCAACCCGTGCAACCTGGTCTGAATGATAGGCTGAATAAAAAGTACATCTAACTCCTCAAAGTCAGATCATATTTTATTTAATTCCTCAGAATTAAATGTAGCCATAATCATCAGACGACACTGTTTTATTGTATTTATACGGACTCATAAACCACACGTTGCCTCAGCAACATGGCTCAAGCAGTTAAGCCAACCAGTATCCCATGCACACCGATCGCGTGTGTTCACCTTAATTGCAGACCCATAACCTGCACGCTGCCTCGGCAATCGTGAGATTTAGTATTGCATATAAGAAGTGACGTGCTCTCATTATAACTTCGACTGCCCCAAAGCTGAGCATGTCTAATTCCCCAGAATCAGACCGCTCAAACATCGGGTCCTCCGCCCCGGGGGAAGAAGCCGCAGCGCGGGCTTTCACGCGGGGAAGGAGAACTGACAGACAAAGACTGGGAAGATGCCTCAGCAGTCCCAAGGCTCGCTGACATGGCCATCCGTGAGCCCCATGACCAGCCTCGCCGCACCGCCTCGGCGAATGCGGGACCGATCCACGGGGCTCACGAGGCTGTCCGGCCTCATTGAACACAGGGCAGGGCAACTTTTAATAGACTTTTCACTCACCATAATTGTGATTACTGTTCCCTTTGGTTGGGCACTTGGAACTTCATTCATATTATTGTAATTTTCTTCCTTTATTAATGCAGCATTGAAAAAAGATATCACAGTTATCTTATTTCAAAGGAAGGGAAGTAATACATAAATAAATGTTTTATATTGTATATAATACAATTATATTTCATGTCAGATAATGATATTTTAAAAATGCCTAGCTAAAATTTATGGAATAACCTTTTAATTGGGTTGATATAATCCCTCAATATTTGTGAAATCAGCAATTCGTCATGTGTGAAACACACACAGACTTCAACATTCAGCATGCAAAACAACAATGGTAACAAGGATTTTTTTTTTTAATTTAATTTATTTTTATTATTATTATTATTTTATTATTTTTATTATATAAGACCTTTAAAAGTTTATTTGCTGTCATTATTAGGGTTATACTGACAAAAGACAAATGGTAAAATAAAGCCAAAAATAGTAAAAATGAAGCAATTAATTTATTCATGCCGCAATGCACTCCGGGAGTACGCTTCCTCAGACCACAGACTTAAACGGTTTAAAACAATTAATTTGATCAACTTAAAAGTTTTGAGGTAATAAGTTTTCTCAATTTTTTTGAGTTATTTTAACTTATCCGGGTTTACAGTGAGGTTATAAAGTTTACTGTAGCTATGTGGGCACAGTTTTTTTCTGACATTCGGCCAGAAAATCATGTTATTAAAGATTAAGTGCTACACACAGGCTTTTTAGCTGAGTATTGGCTATGACTCGATGACAAATGCTACAATAATTACACTTTCTCCGCTCCTCAAACACATAAAACATTAGCCTTTATATATAGTGTTCATTGAGCGTCATATCAGTTAATGCCGTGGGGGAAAACAAGCTATTCAAATGAACACATGTAGAACGTAGACACTTTATCTTTACTTTTTGTAATGATTATGATTGGTTTTTGCTTGGTGCAATGCCTAAATAATTGCTGAGTGGTGTTCTGCACCTCTAATGAGTTAAAACACCTGATCTGAAGTTTCCAGACTACTGTATACTGGGTTAACACCATGCGTTTCCAGTGAGGGGGAATGGATTGTTTTCCCCCACACCACACCCCCAAACTATGACATGACAACGACCAAGTCTATAGTAATGATTTATGAAAAATAAAAAAAACTACATTTGGAGACGTTTCTGCAAGACAGTGACAATGGCCTGGTTTCACAGACAGGACATAGACTAAGCCAGGATTAGGCCTTAGTTCAATTAGAGCATTTATGTAGCTTTTATAAAAGTGCCTTAGAAAAAAACATTATTGGTGTTTGTTGCTTGAGACAAAACAATGAAGTTGGCATATTTTAACTGAGTTAAACCAGCTTGCATGCTTGCACCCTGCAAACATGCATTTTAGTCTGGGACTAGCTTAAATGAACACTCCACATTTTCCAACTCCCCTAGAGTTTAACAGTTGAGTTTTACAGTTTTTGAATCCATTCAGCCGATCTCCAGGTCTGGCGGTAGCACTTTTAGCATAGCTTAGCATAATTCATTGAATCTTATTAGACCGTTAACATCTCACTCAAAAATGACCAAAGACTTTCTATATGTTCTAAATGTTCTATGACTCTTCTATAGTTACATCGTGTACTTAGACCGACAGAAAATGAAAAGTTGTGATTGTCTAGGTCGATATGTCTAGGAACTGTACTCTCATTCCAGCATAATAATCAAGGAACTTTGCTGCCATACCATGGGAGCAGTAGCACAATGATATTACGCAGCACCTGAAAATAGGCTAACTTCTGTCAACATAACAAACGAGAGAACCTGCTTACCTGCTTCTCTTCAGTGGGTTGGGCTGTTATTTAATGTGTTTTGGGATTGTTCTGCTGACGAAACACTGCAAAAATACCTTTCCAAGGAATTTCAGTAGACAAAAAACCCAGACAATATGAGCTATGGAGAATTATAAGTGATCTAGGAGCTTTTTACAGCAGATGGCATTGGAAACACGGCAAGTCTATCCCTCACAGCCTCGCTTTCATACCTGTCATGGTGCTAATCTGAATAAGACCTATTGACCCAGACTTTATACCTGTCATGGTGCTAATCTGAATAAGACCTATTGACCCAGACTTTAAGCAAAAACAGAAAGAAATGGATCTCACCACAGTTCACCTGAAAAGCTTAAGAAATATTTTATTGGCAAACAACTGTTTTAAGTTACACTCTAAAAAAATCTGGGTAAAAAACAACCCAATGTTGGGTCAAATATGGACTAACCCAGCAATTGGGTTGTCTAAAGCAAATATTTAACCCAATCACAGGGTTAAAACAACCCAATTGCTGGGTTAGTCCATATTTGATCTAACATTGGGTTAAACCAACCCAGCATTTTTTAGAGTGTAAGTTGAATCATATCATTATAAATCGTGTTACAGTGGTTGTGAAAAGAGAAGAGCAATGCTCGACCAAACTGTCATCAGATTCAAACTTCACTACTAATTTTAACAAATTACCCTCTTAGATTAAATCACTCTATTAAAACAATCTGACTGTTAAATGAGCAGTAAGCACAATATCTCTAAATCATGGATGTGAATGAGAACTTTGCTCATTTAGATGACTTTAGGTGATGCTTGTTCTCATGAGTCCGTCGATTAGATGAAACTCTTCCCACATGAAAAGCACTGGTGCGGCTTCTCTCCAGTATGAACTCTCTCATGAGCTTTTAGGTTTCCTGACTGAGTGAAACTCTTTCCACAGCGTGAGCACTTGTATGGTTTCTCTCCAGTATGAACTCTCTGGTGTTTGTTTAAGGCACTGGGAGAAGTGAAGGTCTTCTCACAGTCAAAGCACATATAAGGCCTCACACCAGTATGAATACTCTCATGCATTTACTTCCATTGACCTCACTTGGCGGAAGTTATGGCGGAGCTCAGAGATGATCACGCTCGTCTAATAAGAGGTAAAATAATAGCATAAATACTGCTCGGTTTCTCGCAGAAACTGATCGTTTGGCTAGACCCTTATTCATCGTCTGGTATGGTTTAAAGCCCTTTGAAGCTGCACTGAAACTGCCATTCGGACCTGTAACCGTTTGGGGTCCATTGCCTCCATAATAAGGAGAAAGGTTTGCATCAAAAACCCTAATTTCTTTTCGACTGACGAAAGAAAGAAATGGACATCTTGGATGACATGGGGGGGGGAGTAAATTATCAGCAAAAGTTTTTTTTTAAAGTGAACTAATCCTTTAAGCTTATAAGATGCTTTTGGGAAACGCAGCCCTGGTCTCCACGTCTGCTCTGTTTGATCTGATTTCTGTGGTTTATAACAGAGAATTCTGCGCAGAATGCTTCACTAGATCTCACAGTAGAGATGTTATTAATTCTGCAGTGAATTCAAACGCTTTCTCTCTGGTTCTCCCAGTGCTGTGTATTTGTGTCACGAGATCTATGAGCTTGAGCTGCGCTGTCTATTATTGCGCTGAGCTAATAAACGGTCCATACAATGCAGCTCAAACAAGTAGCGCTGTTCCGTTCCATTCTGCTTTCGTTATGTTTGCCGTTCGATGTTTCTCATATGTAACAGAAATGGCAGCTCTTATCAGTTGGACACCGCGGTGGTCGCACCAGTGCGACCTCTAACCAAATTCAGTCACACCAGCATTTTGGTTGCAGTCTGGAGCCCTGAATGCGGATTATTACTGTTAAAGGATCCTCCTACTATTGCTAATACAACTAAAATCAGAGCAGCAACATGTGCTCATATTGGTTAATTAAAAATCCTATTTATTCCTGTTGTGATTTTAGTCTGACTAAAATATATCAAAATCGGTATATAATATTATATAGCTTATATAATACTATTCAATAATATAATGCATCAATGCAATGATAATTGAGTTATGTAAATGGAGGAGATGGTATGTTGCAGCACTTGCACAACTAATTTTAATACATGACATCACTGCTGTGGGAGGGGCCCATCATATTCTTTGTATAACTAATATACATTAGATATGATTTATCATTATAAAAAAAAGATTTTTACCAGATTTAATTTGTTTTACATGAAAAAAAACACAACTCACAATTTTGTAATGTGAAGAACCAGTCAATACAATAAAGTACAACATCAGTCAGTTCATTTCTCAATGATTCACTAAATGACTCGTTTAGCCGTTTGAGTTTAGATTTCTCAGTGAATAATAAAATGAATGTAGCCTACTCACAGTCTGAAAAACTGCAGTTTTAGAAAAGAATGAACGGCTGTGTTCCACTTCTCAAGTCTATTTTACCTTCGCGCTCACTTCTCTTCTCTTCTCCTGGACTCGGATGTGTGTCATTGCTTTGCTTCTGGTCGCACGAGCGCCCTCTAATGGCGGAACTACATTCTTGAAAAGTTAGGAGGCAGCAATATAATTTAAACTTCCGAATTTAATTTATTAGATCTTTATCTATTTCTCACGTGTGGACATACATTTTGCTTTACACATTTTTTTTTTTTTTTTTGTATGAAATTATCCTTAGTCTGTGAAATAATTTCAACTTCAATAGCGAAATGATAAGGTCTTTGAAACATGCTGCTTGTCTTCATTCACTCTCAAATAATTAAATTACCGTAAGTAAATTACAGAAAGGCAAATTAAAAATAAAACAAAAAAGCCTACAGTACTATTTTTTCCTTATGGTAGGCCATGTAATTCATTATCTTCTCAAAAGTGGTGTTACTATCAGAAATTAGCTTTCCAGCTTCATCACTTCTTTAATTCAGTTCAGAGAGGCTGAAAGAATATTGATGAGGGCTGATTGCTGTAATCAGACATTGATTAAACGTGTGAATGTGTGCGAATTAGAGCTTAAGTCACTGTTTGCAAATCAAGGGTATTAAGATTTAACTAAAACTACGTGTTGCTAAAACTATAGCATTTACTCTATACAAACTATAGCAAGACCTATATCAAAAAGTTTACATGTTGAAATAGAAAAATGGAACCGTCTAGAACAGGGGGTATTCCAGAAAGCAGGTTATGTGACATAGGCCTTCATTCCTCTGTCAGAATTTTTTTACAGTCTATCAAGCAATCGTGTCTGTCTTTGGAGCGTCTGATGCTCATAAAAACCACTGATCCTCACAAACTTCTCCAAAACACGCTTCTTCTGTGAGAATCCATTATAAAACACTCACAGTTCATTCATTTTGACAACTACACAACTAGGCCTATACTGAACTGTGTTCATGCAGAAATACAGTTATATCGTTCAGTGAGCTGAGAGTGCACATAGCTAAACAGTTTGTTTGCGCATCAATATTGTACAACTCCTGTCATTATAATCATCTTTACCTTTATTACAGTCGTCATCTATCAAAACTCACCGGTTATATGGGTCTAGAGTCCAAAACTATTGTCATAACCTATCCTATAGAAACACATTAAAGTTATTCTGAGGATCGAGACTATGCAAAATCAGCTTAAAATATGATGCAGGTAATTTATATTTCTTATTGACGGAAAGGTTTATTAAAGGTATAACAAAACCATGAGGTAGTTTAAATGATCTTAAAAGTTAGTTCATATTGTAATCACTAGATGGCAGCATTAAAACAGTCTATAGACAGAACATTCTTCCTAAGCAGCTTAATCATTTCACTGTGGTGTACCCATATTATGAGAGGAATTCCATTTAAATAAATATAATAAATACATGATACATCTGCAGTTTTCGTTTTTTATATGCTTTATTACTAAGCTGATAAGTAATATGTGTAAAACCCCTTGACTAAGGAGTACAAAAACAAGTTTAGAGAAAACAAATAATTTTATTTGTTGAAATGTATGCTGAACATTTTTAGTTAAGGGACAACTTGCAAACACATCAACTTAATGCCAAACAAATAGAATATTCTCAAATATAAACTCATCAAAATGTTCCTGACGCTCACTCTAGAACACGGAACAACGACACCTGGTGGAAAAACACTGTAGGTCGGAAAAATACCAGTAAAGTGGGTCTTTGTATATTTTTGTCATAGGTGAATCTGGCCAATCATGGAACAGCTGTGTCATCAGAGCTGTGCAGCCATTCTGGATAACACATCTTTATGAATGAGTCATTGAATCATTGGTTCACCCAATTGATTCACTTAAAATGCAAATTCATTAAGAAATTTTGTCCATGAAAAAATGTGCTCATGACTTATGGAGCTAACACATACATGTTAATCTTGAGTACCTGCAGAGTAGTATTGCATCCTTCATAACTAAAAAAAAAAAGCTCTTATTTTTATAAGATTTATAAAAAACAGATAAGCTGTAGCCTACCAACTTTTTTTTCCTAAAACAGCCGAGCACCGGGAGTGCCATGCGTGGAGCTTAAGACTCAAGAGCGTGCGTACACACACTCACATGCACACACACACAACATGTCATTGCATCATAGACTCTCTATTCGTTCCAGTTAAATCACAAAATAAAATGTACACAAACATGTCCCTGCTTAACAGAATCACTGATGAACACCTTTGGTTTTAATGAGGAAAAAACGATACAATGGTGGATTCGAACCCAGAACCGAACCTCAGAAACACTCGCCGGACACAAGCTCTACCACTGGATGATTGCAAATCTATCTGAAGGTTTCCTGGACTGACAATGCTATATTATGCTAGCCTGGATGCCAGCCAAACTCAGCCCCGCCCACAACATTTGAGCTCGGGCAGTTCGGTCTGGACTCGATCCACAGAGGAGTAGAAACTGTTCGTACCAATCAAATTGTCAGGGCAGGCTTTAGACGATGATGGACAGATGATAAACAGTAACGTGATCCTCCACTTCATCGAAGGCGCTTGTGTTGAATTTGTTCTAATCATAAACTGAAAACTTGTTTGTATATGCATTCACCTTCACTATTTCTCTCAGAAATGATGATCGTGTTGGTAAGTACTCCATGTATCCTTAAATACTTTTTATACAACACTGGCAAAGATCGTTTACACTCATCTTTTTCTTCTAACGTTACTTATTCCCGCATGCGTGCAAACAGGGTTGCCAAGTTTTTCAACAAAACCCACCCAATCGCTACTCAAAACTAGCCCAAAATTAACCCAATGGCTGGGGTGTTGGGGGGTAATCCAGAAAAAGGGGGTGTTCTCCGGAAAAAATGGGGTTTGTGGGGTAAGGTTGGGTTTTGGCAAAGTTGCCTGCTAAAATTCGCATTCCCAGGTCTATATATCACATAAATGGGGTCCCGGACTTGGCAACACAGTGCAGTTGAGTTCTGTTGACATTTGACAACTACACATTACCCGTCGCTCCGTTGCTCTGATTGGTTGTAGGTCTATCCAGTTGAAGTCTTTCCTGGTCCGGTTGAAACACGTCCCATAATCGCAGCCCAACGGCTCAGTATCAGACTCATATTCTGACTAGAATTGAGTATGACCACGTCAGGATAGTTGATTCTTATGTGAAAACTTCCCCCACTCACACAATTTTTAAAGCAAAGTTACGCCACTGCATCACATTATGGATAACTTTTGATTCACTATACATTTGTGTTTACATTGTATGCACTTACATGCTGATTGAATGCAAAAACATTTGTCACTGAAAATACCAGAATCACACTTGAAAAACAAACTGCATCCACTGATTCCTTAACACTGGGTTCTTTGGGAAGCTAAACAAGGTTACCTTTCCCTCACCACCGTGCTCTCGCTCCTGCTCTGGTTGGTGTATGTGCGTTTTTCCTGGAGAAGTGCCTATACAAGGATATGCCCTGTATTATGACATAGAGGGCCATACTCTGTAGAAAAAACGTTCCGAAACTTGTGTCACGGGGTGAGGAATCACTCGACAAGGCAGGGTTGGTGAAAAGGCCCAGGAGGGTGGTTTTATTTACAGTGCAAACAAGTGGAACGACAGGTGAAGCCGGTGCGTGATGGCTGGTGCTTTAAGTGCTCTTCTGTGCTCAATCCAGTGGGAAAGTGGGTGTCCAAACGTGCTCCGGTGATGGGCTGTCGGTCACTCGCTGCTTTCTGAGGAGAACAAAGAGAGAGGTTAGTCCAGCGCTTCATTCGGCTCGAGACCAGAGTCTGTCTGTGTGTTCAGTCTCTGCCGCTTATGTGGCTGCGGCTGATTGGGAGCAGCTGTGACCGATCAGCCGATGGTGCGGGTGTGCAGGTGGTTTGTGTTGGTTGCCAGGGCGACGCTGATTCCTCCTAGAACGCTCGTCACACTTGCAAGAAACCGGAAGGAGTATTTTTGGCACAGAAATCCTCCGCCATACATCCAAATAATTATTTGAAACTTTGGCCATGTTTAAGCCAGAATGCATTGGAGCACAGCGATCTACTTCCTGATTCATGCATGGTATTACGTTGTTATAGTTACAAAGATAAACAGATCAAGCTGTACTGCTGAAACAAAATAAAAAATATTCCTTTACTCAAGCGGCATGACAAAAGTATTAATCAATATTTATCCTCCTATATTATTATAATGATTGTTAATGATTATTTCCAGTTATGATTTCACTTAATCAGTAGAACCACTGATTGTTTGTTCTTCCTTTGTTTTCTAAAGTTTGTGTTTGTTCTTTGAGTAGTGACCGAGGGTCTGGTCTAGGGATGTGTGATGTGTCACTAAACACTTGATAGCAGAACATGTTGTCACGTGTTTGGATTTTGAAGTTATCACACACCCCTTAGATGCCGGGTGTGCAGTAACAGTGCTTGCTCACTTAGCCTGGCTTCCAGAGATCCAGATTGTCTTTCATTTTACATTATATTTTATTCATTTTATAGAAAGCACAAGTTATCAGTATGTTTTGGGGAACTTTCTGGTCAGATCTTGAGCTCAATCAACTCAAACCTTGCAGAAACTGTATCTGTGTATATTTGTAGCATTCTGTGTCACAGATCAGTATTGAAGGTGTACAAAGGGCATCGTAGGGAGAGTGACAGGATCTTATTCCGGACAAGCTTGCGCCTGCTCCAGACCTGGAAGAAAATGTGAAGTGATGTTTTATTAGCAAATTTTGGGAGGAGCAAGTGTAGATAATTAAACATAATTAAACACAAGTGGAGCATGCTCAGATAATTAAACCTAATTAAACATGAGTGGAGCACATCAAGCTAATCAATCTAATCAAAGATAAGAGGTGTATATATACAGCAGATTATATTTATCTTCTTTCATTTACCATTTTTATTTTAGCATCCCTCCACCACCCCATCTCCTCACTTTGATTCTAATAAACTCTTATTAGATGTCAACACAATCCGTAATACATTACAGTCTAGTTCTAGACTGTATCTCCATCATGAGCTCTCCCTCAGACACCACGCCAAATACGCATAATTTTTACTCTATATAATTTGATGTTAGTGTGAACTCGCGAAACCTTGTGAAAAGGTCAACAAGTGATCAATGGAGACGTGCATCTGATTAACCGACAATGTGGGGAAATTTACTATGACTATCTATTTTCTCTTAGCCAATCAGTTTTATTCCACCTGCAGTAATGATGTGGCTAGTCCTTGAAAAGAGTTAAACTGCTGAGAAATTGCATGTACAAAAAAGACTTGTAGAGGGAGCACGTTACCTATGAACTCCTTGTGAGACTTGAAGCTGGCTTCTGCTGATGAAACTATTCTTCAGTAAATTTTTCTTTAATTACCTGCACACCTGACTCTTGATCATTCTTCACAACTGGTCTTGGGTCCTAAACTGTTGTCGTCAGGACTTCTGAATGGAGGACCCAGATGCAGAATGAACAATGAATATTTTATTAACTGGACTAAAGACAGGGCACAACAAGAAAGTGACAGGAGGAGTGTCTCCTAGTCCAGGAGACAATGAACTTGAGGACGGCTTGGGAGGCAACACCAGGCAGGGCGATGGTAGGAAAGTCCAGGTAGGAACACCAGGAACCCAAGGCTCACTCTAAACCCGGATTTTGTGTTGATGAAACATTTTAAGTGGTCATTACTTATTCTTTGTTGTTTTTTAAAAAACAATGTCGTTACTAAATTAAATTAGCTGTTAGCACTAATCAGACAAAATATTGAGTGCAATGATCAAGTTTAGCTGTGATAACTCGGTATGTTATGCTTCTGTAGGGAAGGGGAGGGGCTTCGTGTAACTGACAGTGAGCAGCCGAGAACGGAGAGCGCGCTTTTTGAGAGAGTCTGCTCATCAATACTGCATGATAAACGTGGATTTTTACAAGCAACATGAAACGGTGAGTGTATTAAGTGTCTTATCTGTTACATATCTTTCTAACAAAAGTGATTACCCAAAAACCAGACCGATGTTATGAACGCTAAAATATGTAGTGTTAATGTGGCGGTCGATTCACAGTTTACGTCAGCTAATGTTATATCGTTAACATTTCAATTGGTTATTTCGGTCTTGTCACAGTTTATAACATTAGCCAGTGTGTTTTTGTATGTTATAGTTTAGCTAAAGTGTTGGCTTTTAAGTTTCTGTCGGTTTATATGAGCATGTGTGAATGTTAAGTTACACTTGCTTGTAGCTAACGCTAGCGTATGTAACTTATCGTTGTTGTATTAAGGCAAAAGTTCAAAAATGTGCAAATATTTTCTCTCTCTTTATTCATAGTATAGTAACATAAACTGTTTAAAAACTGTGTCATTAGCAGATGTTGATTAGCTTTTTACAATTGAATTGTATCTTCGACTGATTTTTTTCCTCTAAAAGTTTTTTTTTTATGTTCTGTTTTCACAGGTTCTTGTGAAGATGCAGTGGATGGGTAAGTTTTGTGAATTTATGTGTGATAAACGGGGATACCTATTAAAACATTATAGGTTAAAACATGGCAGCTACAGCAGAACTGTACCCTTCCCTTGCTTACATCAATATTGTTTGTGCACATTTAACTCCACACTGTAAAAAATGTACTGTAGAATTTACAGGAATTTACTGTCAAAAAAGTTGCCAATAATATCCTATAAAAGTGTTTTTAATTGCTGTAAAACTGATTACAGTATAATACTGCAAAGTAACTTACAGTTAATTGTTGTATGCCAAATACAGTAATTTGAAGTTTTTTTACAGTGACATTGAATTAATCTTGTAATTTACATTACAGCATTTTTTTGTAATTTTACTAAAGTACAGTATTTACCTGGCAACAAAAGTTGCCAATAAAATCCTGTAAATGTATTTTACAGCATTTTTTGGTAATTTCACTAAAGTACAGTATTTACCTGGCAACAAAAGTTGCCAATAAAATCCTGTAAATATATTTTACAGCAATTTTTTTGTAATTTCACTAAAGTACAGTAACAGTCAACTGTACTTTATTATTTAGATTATACTTATTTAAGGCATTAAAACATTTAAAAAATAATCAAACCTAAGTTCAAAGCTGTTGTAAGAAAACTGTATTCAAACTGACAGCAATTACTACAAGACTTTCACTAGTAACAACAGTATTACTGTTTTACAGAATATCTTATCAAAATCACAGTTACAAAAAATAAATAAAAAAAACCCCTAAGCAATACTCTGGCTCAGTTCACCCAAAAAAAAAAAAATTACTTGCCCTCGTGTTATTCCAAACATGTTTGAGTTTCTTCCTTCTGTTGAACACAAAAGATATTTTGAAGAATGTTGGTAACCAGACGGTTAGGCTACCATCAACTGATTACCAACATTCTTTAAAATATCTTTTGGGTTCACCAGAAGGAAGATGAGGGTAAGTAATAAATGATGGTAGAATTTTCATTTATGGGTGAACTGTCCCTTTAAACTCAATCAACAGAATGGAAGTATGGTAGCAAAACAAGTTGGACTCCAGTTCAAACCTAGATTTTTTTATTAACAAATTATTTTATTTTTTTTACATTTTGTTTGTGTAAGTTGACCACTTTTTTGGCGGTGAACAAGATCTAGCTGAACATGATCAAAATTGTTAGAACATAATTTTAAAACATGCCTCAAAGCGTCAAAGGTGTCAGTAGTCTCCTCCTGTAGTTGTGGTTCTGATACATATGCAAACTTACATGCTTAACCACTCAAAGTCCATTAGTCTTCTGAGAAGAGTACACACATGAGGATTAACTGAGTTGTTCCTCTTCTCTGAGGCCTTTCCACTTTTTTTGACTCCAACTTTTGTTGTGGCTGTCTTGGTGCCAGTGGGTGGGTTGATTCCAGCAAAACATCTGCACAAAAATCAGTCACAAAAACACAAGCAGAAGCTTTAGAATGTGCAGACTAGTTCAATAAAATGTTTATAAAAATATATCACTTTACAATAAGCATTTGCTGTGCTACTAATGTATTATAAAGGGATAGTTCACCCAAAAATGAAAATTCTGTCATCTTTTACTCACCCTCAAGTTGTTCCAAACTTGTATGATTTTGTTTTGTTGAACACAAACAAAGATATTTTGAAGAATGTGACCAGTTTTGGTCCCAAATGACTTCCATAATATGGAGAAAAAAAACTATGGAAGTCAATGGGGCCAGAAAGTATTTATTTACCCATATTCTTTAAAATATATTTTTATATTCAACAGAAGAAGAAATTCATACAGGTTTGGAACAAATTGAGGTTGTAAAAGATGACAGAAATTTCATTTTGGATGACCTATATTTTAGTGTTGACATTTACACATTTATATTTAAGTAAATAGTGACCTTTGAACAAATTCAAGTGTGCAGGATGCCTCGTGCTGGTATGACAGATTGAAGTTGTAGTATGATGCAAACAAAGCAGCAAATCCATTCACAAAGTTGGGGTGAGGATTCACAACCACTTGACCCTCAATACTCAGCATCCACTGGGTTGCAGTGAGAATTTCACCTAAAATGAATACATACAACACTTCATAAAAATGCGCTAAAATACAACATGCTAAATTTATTAAATCATTTTAAGATTTTGGAACATTGTACATTACCTAAGACAATAAGTCTCGGAGAGTCTGGAAGTGTTGAATTATTTTCCACATCAGCCGCTGTTGATGACATCTACAAGAAATTAATAAAAAAGGAAAAAATTGTAAATGTAATTACCGTACATACAGTATATGACAAACCAATACAACCCGACAACAAAATATAAAAAATATAATTTATAATAGAAAAGCACTGTACATGACTTACATCGGTCTGAAGAATGAGTGCTTCAGGTTTTTCTTTGAAGTATGACAGAAGCAGAAGGACCACACATGGGATTAAACAGGATGCTCCACTGTCATCATACTTCATAAGTATGCGATGCATCTCATCTGCATTAGTCCCTGCTGGCATTTGTCGGAAGAACTGAAGTATCATCTTTCCCTTTTCTTCCATAGACTTCTCAAGTTTCTCTAGAATGTTTATGTTTGTAAGAGATTTAAAGTGGTCATACAATTCTTTGGGAGTGAAAAGATAAGGCCAGTCATTTTTCAAGTCAGCAATCGATGGTGGTGGGCAGGCATTGATGGATTTCCGTTGTAGGTAGTATGTTGCCTTCATTAAATGACTGAGATGTCCTCTCTCTACCCCAGCTGGCCCCTCAGTACTGTAGAGGTCTTTCATTTCTTTTTGTTTTTCTTGGAGACTCTCTTCAGATTCTTCTAGAGGACACTCAGGCTGCCATCTCACACAACCATACTGGTCTGCAGGTCCTGGGGCAATGTCTTCTGTTGGTGAATTTGAGGTCATTTTCTGTTTCCTGCGTCTTGACAAGGAGCAGCCACGATTAACAAGCTCCACTCTTGTTTTTAGTTGAGTCAAAAGAGATCCATAGCCAGTACCAATTCTTGTGCCATCTCTCAGGACATCGGCAAAGCTTTGCGGATACTGTTTTACAATCTTTTTCACGACAATCAAGGACTGTGATTTTGAAGTATTTAATTCTTTCAGTCTCATCTCATCCACAACAATTCTTATCATTTCTCTGCGACCTTTAGCTGTGGGGCGTCTTCCCAGTGCAATGGCTGTTTTAATACCAGAAGGCATCCTATTCCAGGGAACTTCAAAGTTTTCAGGCCATACACTTAAGTCCACAGTTGTACTGGAACTGTTTGTGCTGGAGATACTTGGTGTGGATGAGGAACTAGACATTGAAGAAGGAAACTCCTCTGTTGTGCTATCAAAGAGTTTTTGTGTGGATTCTAGAGGTGTTACTTTGACACAACTTGTTTGGTCTGAAAGAAAAAGCACAACAAAAAAGCCTCATAAATAAATCAGGAATAAAAGTAACAAAACCCTTATGCTGTCTCATATGCAACATACGGTCTTCCACAGAACATAAAGATATATTTTTTTCGTAACTTTGATGCTTATATCCATACAATGCAAGTCAGTAGGGTCCTTGCTTCAAGGGATAGTTCACCCTAAAATGAAAATTCTGTCATCATTTACTCACCCTCAAATTCTTACAAACTTCTATGAGTTTCTTTATACTGTTGAACACAAAATAAGATATTTTGAATAACCCTGGTAAACAGACAGCCTTTGATCTCCATAGTAGGAAGGAAAAAAATACAATTGAAGTCAATGGCTACCATCAACTGTCTGGTTCTTTTGTGTTCAACAGAAGAAAGAAACTCATACAGGTTTGGAATAACATGAGGGTGAGTAAATGACATAATTTTGGGGTGAACTGTCCCTTTAAGGTCTGAAACTTTCAGGCTCCAAAAAGGACATGCAGCATGAAGATAATTAATATGATTCCAGCTTAATCATGGAATTGTAATCAAACTTTAAATCATAATCATGCCAATTAAACCATTTAAGTCCAGATTTATTCTGAAAACATCTGCATTTAACTTTAAAATGATATTACATCAGAAAACATTAATTAAATCCCTCTGCCTAAATCTCTACCTAAATTTCATTTTATTTCTTTGTTAATGTTCCACAAAAAAAAAAAAAAAAAAAAACGTTTTAAAGTCTGAGACAGCATGGTGAGAAAATTATAATTTTTCAGAAAAGTCTTCTTTTTAATCTTTCATGTCAAGTACTTTTGCAGTAATGATCAGGAAAATTACCATTACATACCTTCTACATTCCACGCATTGAGGAGCCGACGACACTGTATTGGTGTGATGTGATCAGGAAGATCCTCCTCTTTAACAAACTGCAGGTCAGATTGGGATTCAACTCCTATGCTTGCCAACTTGTTCAGGAGAGACAGTAGTTTTTCCTCTGGCAGCCCAGGTAGGACTGCCAACACAGAATCTCGTACATCCTCCCCTAATGCGGACATGTTTCTACAAATCTGGGAGAGAGTGATGAAAAATAATCACTGGTAAGTCATTCATCTTGTACTGTGCTAATGGATAATAATCAAGAAGATTCTCTTGCTTTACACACATGTAGTTTGACACTTGAACTGTCTCTGTTAGAAAATGGACACCCATATCAACAAGCTCCACAGCCTGCTGCATTCTCACAACAAAGTAGACCGATTCATTACAATGAATTAAAATCAGCTTAATCTCACCCATGTGTAGACCTTCTTCATCTTGTTTTAGTGCAACATACATGTTTTTTTTTGTACTTTGTGCCTTTGTAAATGACTTCATTTGCAGCTACAGTGGAGTCATGAGTGAAATTAAATGCTACAGTTGCTGCCTTAATGCTGTCATTGTAGTCATCAGT
Organism: Gobiocypris rarus; assembly: GCA_023029165.1. Taxonomy (NCBI): domain Eukaryota; kingdom Metazoa; phylum Chordata; class Actinopteri; order Cypriniformes; family Gobionidae; genus Gobiocypris; species Gobiocypris rarus. The sequence continues at coordinate 13,251,081 of CM040910.1, read as the reverse complement.
ATAAAATTCATCTCCTCTTCCCACCTGAACTACAGGTGGAAATAAAGACCCAGCACTTAAGTATGCTTGTAAGAGCTGATGTCTCTCTGCTAAAGTAGCACATTGGTTTTTAAAGTTGTGCAATTTTCTTGCACACTGTTTGAAGTAACTGTGCTTACTTTCAAATCTCAGAGTCCAAAGACGGATCAGAGGTCCAAATTGAATTATAAGCTCTGGATAGTGACAAAGATAGTGGTGTTTTGGTTTAAGGGAAAGCTCTGGAAATAGCTCCACTCTAGACTGGATGTATTCTTCAATGAGGACACCCAAATAACCAACCTGATCAGGAGTAATAGCTGGTGAACACACATGCACAACTATTTCTCTTAGGAGCAAAATCAACTTCCATACACTATTTTCAGTTGGATTTTTTTATCCTGTCTCCAACCAGCAAAGGGAGGACTCTCAACAGGCACCAATTTTGGACTGCATGCCCACTTAACTTCTCACTATTTGGACAAAACTCTGGAGGTTTGTCATTTGCTTCATTTCCAAGGTAAGTAAACTGACGTATGCTTCTGTTCAGTTCTTCATATGTGAAATCCTTCTCTTTGTTTACCAGATGGTTGATGCATAATTCTAAGTCACAGGAAACAACACCCTCAAAAGGTCATGACCTAGACATGGTGGAAGACCAGGCTGGCTGACATGAAAGTAAAGCAGCTGGTTGAATACAGAGTCAAACTTTATTCCGCACACAGATTCTATGTTTCTTTCTCTTAGATCTTCAATGTGCTGCTGATATGACAGCTTTGTTCTTGTTGAACCAGCTGACAATGGACTACACTCGAATGTTTGTCTGTCTATGTCACAAAATCGACAAAAAAAAGTACTCCTGCTAAAGTTCTCCTGGAAGCCACCAATACTGTGTGACCCCAGATTGTCTCCTGCTATTGCACACAGAGTACCTTTAATAACGTTACCATCCTTCAGTGCAATGTCACACTCCCCTAAGTATTTTATGTCCTTAATCAATTGATTAAAAACAACATTGTGTCCAAAATACTTAAAATCTTGTTCCTTGCAGAGAAGAACAAGCTGCATCTGATCAACATTGGACCTGTTGTATGGTAAAATGTCACCAAGTGTCAAATATACTGCCAAAATCTTGTGCTTCTTTCGACCTGATCCTAAAAGATTTACAACCTCGAAAGCATCTTGATAAAGAACCAAGGCCATGGATGATTTGTCTTTTTTAAATAAGGCATCATTGGCAATATTATGTCCATCCCAAATGTCCTCAAACACATCTTTGTTTGGTAATCGAGAATGAGATAGTTCATATTGCTTTTTGAAATCCTCTGATTCAAAAAGGGCATTAATAGTTTCCTTTATAGGCACGTACTGGGCAAAGCATTCTTTCCCAGAGTGATCAGTACCTAAATACACAGGCATTGGCTCAACGTAATTGAAGGAGTTTTTAAAGACTGTCTTGCGACATTGATCTGTACGCAAGATAGAATTGCCTGCCTTAAGTATGTCATTCTTTTTGAGGTCTTCAATAACATTAATTATTGCATCACTAGACACCCCAAGTTCTGACAATCTGTCCTTAAGATTTGAGTAGATGTTTGCCTGGGCCAAATCATGAATTCCTTGGACTTCCTCAATGATGGTCTGAATTACAGATGAAGGTAAAAGAAGCTTTGCTTGCAATTTTAAATAAAACAAAGTCAAATTCTTCATAAAAACATCTTCATCTACACTTTCAAAGACCTCACATAGCTCAGGCCTCTCACTCTCATCTTGAGATGTACAGGGCTGACACACATGTTGTGGTGGGTTTGCAAAAACTGCTTCATGTAGAAGCTCAGGTGGACTATTTTTGTGTGTTCTCGAGATATGAGATGCAAATGTGGATTTTACACTAAATGTCCTCTCACAACTCTTAAAAGGGCATTTTACTTCCCTGCCCTCAACAATATGGCCTTTTAAATGCCTAGTTAAGTCATTCAGACTTGTACATGTGAAATGACAATATCCAATCTGGCAAATAAGTGTTGTGTCTGTTTCACAATCTGGCAGCTCTTTGAGACTTCTGATAATGCTTATGGTCTCTATAAAGATGAGACTTGAATGCTGCAAATTTTGTAAATGTACGGGAACAATCAGGTACACCACAAGTGAAAGAGCAATTTGGAACATTTCTGTGTACTTTCATATGCTTAGAAAAATCTACAATAGTATTGCTCTCATGTTGACACAATTTACAGTGATACATTTCTCATTTAGATTTAGGTTCAAATTATATAAAAAGAAAACGATAACTACGGGAACTTTGGCCACAAGTGAAATAAATTGAAAATTCTAATCTTTTGCCAGTCATTTCGATGGATGCATTACTATATCATTGTTCGCCGCAAATTGCTTATGACACAGCCTTTTATTAAACACTGTTTTTACGTGCTCTGAAAAAGATCAAAGCTGGTGGGGAAAAAATGAGAAAATCTCAGGATCCAACGATGTTAATATCATATATTGAAATGTTTTTTGTCTGCAAAACTAACATCAAGTATACTGCATGTAGTTGTATGACCAGCACTTAAAGTCGATATGTAATGTCTGCCATCTGCAAATGCTCTAAAAATATTCTATTCAGTGCAAATATGAATAAACAGTCCTATATTAGTAGTTTACGTTCAATTTAGTTATAAAGCAGCCCTTTGTTAAACAATAGGTTTGCGTGCAATAAGAAATCCAAACTGGTGAAATAAATGAGAAAATTGCAGCATCCAACGAAGTTATATTATATTTTGTAATGTTTTTGGTCTGCAAAATTAACATCACGTATTTACAGCAAGTAGTTTAGTCTCACCAGCACATCAAGTCGAAAAATTCTCTCAAAAAATACTCCTGAGTGCAAATGCGAATTAAACAGTCATATCATTGTTCGTAGCAACTTGCTTCCGTATAATTGAGTTAAGCCCTTTGTTAATAGTTTTGCGTGCAATGAGAAATCCAAACTGGTGAAATAAATAAGAATTGCAGCATCCAACAATGTTAATATCATATTGTAGCCTAATGTTTTTCGTCTGCAAAACTAACATCACGTATACTGCATGTAGTTTTGTCTCACCAGCACTTCAAGTCAATGTTTCTGCCAAACTGCAAATGCTCTAAAAATATTCTTTTGAGCGCAAATGCGAATAAATTTGTAACAGACTATTCATCTATATTAGAATGATGTTTATATGTTTACCTTTATGTTCAGGTTTGTCTCCACCTCAAATACGCATGGCGCCGTTGCGATTCTCCTCCTCGTCTGAAACAAGAAATTTAAAGTTAACGACACATTCCTTTACTAAATAAACATAGCGTAACGTTTCACAGAAAGAAAAAAAATTGAATCGAGCACTTTTACATCCCATTAAATGTCTTGATAACATGCAGTGGTTAAGTCGATAAAATGCATTACATCTGACATTAGGCCTATGAATTCTGTTCAAAATATTAATCACTTAAACAGCATTAAATGTTATAGGCTACATTATATTTTAAGAGATGTAAATTTAAGTAAACTTACCAAAACTTGATGGAATAATTCCTTTATCTTGTTCTTGATCTGCTTCTGTCCACTAGTTTTCAAATTCAACCCTGCATTCAGCCCGCGCAATCCCATAATGCCACATCAAAGTAAGTTGATGTAAAAACTTATGAGCTACAGTTACAACAGCTCTTACATGTAAATTAATTTACAGTTGACAGTGAAATATACAGTTAACAACTGTAATAACCATTTTGACCCACAATGCATTGTGAATTACAGTAATAAATTGTAAAATGGAAAACCAGTAACTTTCTGTAGAATTTTGCTGTAAAAACTACAGCAATTTGTTACAGTGCATGAATTCACTTAAGGTCCACTTGTCTAAGATTCACTCAAAAGCCCACAATGCTCAATTGTGTGAAACTGGCCATGTAACCTTTCACTGTGAGTTGTGTGATGTTGGCCAGTTGTTGACACTGCTTTTACAACAAACCACAGTTGATCCATATCCATTATTGCATGTTAATTTAGTCTGAGTAATGTAAACATGTCACAAAAAGTGGTACTAAATTGGAATTCCAAAACAATCAAAATTCTTTTGTTTGTTCTTATTTCTTTTAGATAATTTCTTGTTATTCTAATCATGTAACTTTTTTTTATATATATATATTTTTTTATACTACCCAACAGTCTCGGGAGCCAACTGATATTCGGTCACTGGTGCTTAGAGGGCTCCAAATTGTCCTTGGTGACAATCCAAAAGACTTCTTCAAAGCATGCTTTGTAAGTAACTTATTTTATCAAATGCTATTTAAAAGGACCATGATGACAATTTGTTTAAATTAATTAATAGTCCTTATAAAATGTGTGCATAGAGGTTAAAACATTGAAAATGAATAGCAAAAGGTCTTTCTAACCTCTAACCTTATTATTTACTTACCCACGTGTCATTCCAAACACAAAAGACATCTTGTTCATCTTCAGAACACAATTTAAGATTTTTTTCAAATAAAATGTGAGACATTTCTGTTCCTCTATTAAAAGTCCAGGTAACCATGACTTAAAGATTTAAAGAAGTTAAAGTCACCAAACATTCCCTCATGTGTTTATGTTTCATTACAACACATTATTGATGGCTATGTAATGAGAAATGTGATGAATGTTCTCTGTTGTTAGGACTCAGATGATGATCATTCCTTCCGCCAACTTAATTTTGGAATCCTCCTTGATGAGCATGAATGTGCTATGCTTCCATCTTCCCTTCATCTGAGCCTAGCCTCAATCAAGATCATCATCGAGGGAGAAGTTGTGATGGAAGGTATAAAAGACTTGCCAAAAGCTGTGTGCATTCTCTTTGGACTTGCATATGCACTGCACCTCAGCTACCAAAAATCAATGAGGAACACATTCCAGTGTGTGTGTGTGTGTGTGTGTGTGTGTGTGTGTGTGTGTGTGTGTGTGTGTGTGTGTGTGTGTGTGTGCGAGAGCGTGTGTGGGACCAAGAGTATGTGTGAGCATGTCTGTGCACATGTTTTCTTTTCCTTAATTGTTAGAGTTGGTTTTAGAGGCTAGCCTCCAGTTTTAATGCATATCCAGTTTAATGTGTTAATTTCCTCCTCTTAACAATTTACTATTGTTAACTACCATCAGAGCTAAGCTAAGTTACCATGAGGAGCCATGGCTGTTTTTTTTTTGTTCTCAAGAGCCTCAACAGATTCTTCTTCAGAACCTCCAGTCAAGTGCTCTGAAGTTTCCCAGTGTTTTGCACTAGAAGTGTACTGTATGTTAAAACTACATAATGATCCGAGTTGACCGTTGAAAAGTTTAATGCTTGCCTGTATATTGTTGAATACTACGTATTCGTGTCCCTTTAAACAATCAGCAAAAAGGTTATCAATAATAAAACACATTGAACATTGAAATGTTGTTGTTTCATTTCTTAAAATTAATATAAAACATTGCTATATTTTTTTATTTTATTTATAAGACAATACTTAAAAATAATATTTATTACAACTTAAAGTCATTTGTTAATATTAGTTATTTTATAAAAAGTATGCTTAAAAAAAGTAATACTGTGAACTAAAGAATTTTAGTAAAGACTACTAATGTAAACTTGATTTGTCTACTGCGCCCACTTAAGATTCTATGTTATTACAGCTTAACCTGTTTAGTTTTGCTCTATGTAAAAACTAAACTGGTTAAGTGCAACCGGTTTCCTCGCAAATTTCTAGTAAAGTCAACTAGTTCGGGTTAAGAGTGCTTGTGCTCACAGAATCAGCTCTAGTTTAGGCTGCCAGGCAGTTAGTGACAGTGGCCAGGGAAAACTCAGGGTACAGGACAGGAACCAACACAAGAAGACACACACAAGACAAAACTCTAGACAAGACAACAAGAGATAGACAAGAGCAAGTAAAAACTAAGAATAGGGGGAAAATGCAAACTAAGTATCAGAAATCTAAAAAGAAAACAAAAAAAGAGATAAATCTATAATTCAACAAACTATAACAAACAAGAGGAGCTCAATGCTAGAAAAGAAAGACTGGAACTAGAAACAAAGAAAAAGCAGCCAGGGCCGAACATATCCGTAAACTAATAGAAAATAACCAAAACAACCCCAGGTTTTTATTTAGTACAGTGGCCAGATTAACAAACAAACAGACATCACCTGAGCAAAATATTCCAGTACAGTTTAGTAGTAATGACTTTATGAATTTCTTTACAAAAAGAATCGAAAGCATCAGAAATACAATTATAAATGTACCTCCTTTGACAGCGTCTTATGATTCAGCCTCAATTATCACCCCTGAAGAACAACTGCAGTGCTTTACAACTATAGGACAGGACGAGCTAAATAAACTTATCATTGCTTCTAAACCAACAACATGTTTATTAGATCCAGTACCCACTAAACTACTGAAAGAGCTGTTACCTGTAGCAGAAGAGCCTCTGCTCAATATTATTAACTTGTCTCTAACTCTAGGACATGTCCCAAGACCATTCAAGGTGGCCGTTATTAAACCTCTCATTAAGAAACCACAACTAGATCCAAATGAATTTGCAAATTACATTATTTTCAGTCTGGGTTCAGACCCCATCATAGCACAGAAACTACGCTCGTTAAAATTACAAATGACTTGCTCTTAGCTTCTGACCAAGGCTGTATCTCAATACTAGTTTTATTTTATCTTAGTGCTGCATTCGACACCATAGATCATAAAATACTCTTAGATCGTCTACAAAATTACACTGGTATTCAGGGACAGCCATTAAAGTGGTTTAGATCGTATCTATCAGAACGTTACCAATTTACCTATTTAAACGGGAAAAATCAAAGATATCATTGGTAAATTATGGCGTGCCACAAGGATCTGTGTTAGGGCATCTGTTCTCAATATTTATGCTGCCACTTGGTATTATTATAAGAATTACATGGAATTAGTTTCCATCTGTTATGCCGACGATACTCAGTTATATATTTCAGCTCGACCAGATGAAATCTATAAATCATCCAAGCTGTCAGAGTGTGTTAAAGATATAAAATATTGGATGAGCTGTAATTTTCTCCTATTAAATTCAGATAAGACCTGTACACAAAATCTATTAGAATGTAATTTGCATTTAGAAGGCTGTACCATTTCTTCATCCTCTACAGTTAAAGACCTGGGTGTTATATTAGACAGCAACTTGCCTTCGAAAAACATATTTCAAATGTTACAAAAAACAGCCTTCTTCCACCTCAGAAACATTGCTAAGCTACGTAACATGTTATCTGTCTCTGATGCAGAAAAGTTAGTTCATGCGTTCATGACCTCTAGACTAGATTACTGTAATGCATTACTAGCAGTATGTTCTGCATCCTCAATACACAAGCTACAGTTAGTCCAAAATGCAGCTGCTTGAGTTCTTACTAGGTCAAGAAAATATGATCATATAACCCTAATTTTAACATCGCTACACTGGTTACCTTTTAAGTTCTGTATCAATTATAAAGTATTGCGACTGACCTATAAGGCCCTAAACAGTTTAGCTCCTGTGTATTTAACTGATCTCCTATCGCCTTATAACCCATCACAATCTTTACGATCACTAAACTCTGGGCTTCTGGTAGTCCCTAGGATATCTAAGTCCACTAAAGAAGGAAGAATGTTCTCACATTTGGCACCTAAACTATGGAATAGCCTACCTAATAATGTTCGGGGATCAGACTTTCTCTCACAGTTTAAATCTAGATTAAAGACGCATCTCTTTAACCAAGCATTCCCATATTGCTTCTCAATCTTGTACTACAATTATATCAGTTCACATGACTGTCTTGCTTAATGCTTTGAACAGCAGCTACGCTAATTATTTCTGTTCTGTTTTATCTTGGGACACCCATCACAAGGTAACCACAGAGTCGGTCAGCTCCAGCCTGGATCCAGCCTCTCATACAGAAGTTGTATCCTCACTGGTGATGGTCATCTGAAGTCCTCGCAGGAGTTGAAGTTATACCCTTACTGGTGATGGTCATCTGAAGTCCTCGCAGTAGATGAAGTTATACCCTCACTGGTGATGGTCATCTGAAGTCCTCGCAGGAGTTGAAGTTATACCCTCACTGGTGATGGTCATCTGAAGTCCTCGCAGGAGTTAAAGTTATACCCTTACTGGTGATGGTCATCTGAAGTCCTCGCAGGAGTTGACGTGTTATCCTCACTGGTGATGGTCATTTGAAGTCCTCACAGGAGTTGAAGCCATCACCAGTGAGGATGTAACTTCAACTCCTGCGAGGACTTCAGATGACCATCACCAGTGAGGATAACACGTCAACTCCTGCGAGGACTTCAGATGACGCAGCTGCATCAACGCGCCCTTGGTCTTTTCCTTATACCCTTATCTTGCTTCATGAATTCCTATTTCACTTAATTGTGCCCTAATTTAATTCATTATTATACTGTACAAATACATTGTTAGCTGATCTGTATCCTTTGTACATTTCTGAAATGCATAATGTGGCCAAATCACTAAAATTGTAATGTAGACATGCATTTTTCTTTGAAACTGCTTTGAAATGATATGTATTGTGAAAAGTGCTATACAAATAAATGTGAATTGAATTGAATTAATATGGACTAGTCCGTTTGTATAAATGTGTCCCTGATGTTTCTGTTTGTAGGTCAGTTCAGGTTGGTTTTCAAATGTACTCAGGTATTTGAGTTAGTTTTGTTCTGTTGACCTCAGTTATAGGCCTAAATATATTATTTGATTATTTGGACTTAAGTTATTTCTTCTTTTTTTTTGTATCTTTTTTTGTAAAAAAAAAATTTGGAAACCTTTTTGATGGCCTTCATTTCCTTGACTGTTCGGTACCTCACACTTGGAGACAAAAAAAGCTTAAAATAATACATTTAAATACATTTTCCATTTTTTAAAATGCAAATCTTATTTTGCAAATTATCTGCCAAAAGGGTAAGAAAAAATACTCAGTATGAAAAACATCTGTGTGGCATGAATGAATGAACGAATGAATGAATGAAGTATTTAAACACCACACTATAAAAAGGGGGAGGAGAACGGGGAAAAAAACTCCAAGCAGAGTAAGTTCTCTGGTTTAACATACCTCCCATTCTGAAACAGAAAACCCAGAGTTCCCCTCATTTTAGGGTTAACATACTCAGAGTTTTCACTTAATTGCCTTTCTGAAACAGGCCCTGATGGCACATACTGCAAAACATTTTTTTACAAAAAAATTATTTGCAACAATGACTTCGCAAAAGATGAGCCCAGACTTTAAGCAAAAACAGAATAAATCAATCTCACCACAGTTCACCTAAAAAACTTTAGAAACATTTTATTGACAAACAACTGTTTCAAGTTAAGTTGAATCATATAATTATAAAAAGAGCAATGCTTGACCAAACTCTAACCAGATTCAAACTTCACTACTAAACAATCTGACTGTCAAATTATTTGTAAACACAATATCTGTAAATCATGGATGTTAATGTGAACTGCTCACTTAGATGACTTTGGGCGATGCTTTTTCTCATGAGTCCGTAGTTTAGATAACCAGGTGAATCTCTTCCCACATGAAGAGCACTGGTGCGGCTTCTTCCAGTGTGAACTCTCTCATGAGCTTTCAGGTTTCCTGACTGAGAGAAACTCTTTCCACAGCGTGAGCACTTGTAAGGTTTCTCTCCAGTATGAACTCTCTGGTGTTTGTTTAAGGCACTGGGAGAAGTGAAGGTCTTCTCACAGTCAAAGCACATATAAGGCCTCACACCAGTATGAATACTCTCATGCATTTTTAAATACTTCAGTACTGAAAAACTCTTTCCACAATAAGAACAAACATGAGGCTTCACACCAGCATGAGTTTTAAGGTGTCTTCTTAAGTATGATTCCAAAACAAATGCTTTATCACACTGACCACAGCTGAATGATCTCACTCCAGTGTGAATTCTCATGTGTCTTAGAAGGTTTGCTTTGTCTCCAAAACTCCTTCCACACTGAGTGCATGCATAAGGCCTCTCTCCAGTGTGAATTCTCATGTGCACATTAAGGTTTGATTTGTACCTGAAACTCTTTCCACACTGAGTGCATGTGAACGGGGTTTTCGCCAGTGTGAATTCTCATGTGCAAATTTACATTCCGCTTATGCACCGAAACTCTTTTCACACACAGAGCAGGTGAAAGATCTTTCTACTCCAGTTATTCGAGCTCGTTTTTATGCGTGAAACACTTTTCAGTCCGTGAAACGACTGTGTTTCTATCTTCATTTGTGAAATAAGGGTTTTGAAGCTTCACTTCCATCTGGTCTAAAATCAACACATCACAAGTTTTCAAAATTCAAATAAAGAATAAGAAATATACTATAGTGAGTCACGAGTAAGCAAAAACAGTCCTTTTCAGTTTTCATCTTAATATTTCTCATCAGTCATTATAGAGAATGAAGGAAAACACCAACCTATTTGTTCCTCTGTATCTTCATCTTTTATTCTGTGAAATTCTTCCTCAAACTCCATCTTTACAATAGTATGTCAGTAGTTTCTCCTGGAGTAATTCCTCCTGTTGCTTCTCCTTTGGGAAAATGGGAATATTCCCAGTATTTAAACTCTTACGAACGGCTGTGGGAGCGGCTTCACTGACTGAAGGTGTGAAATGGTCACTGTTTCTTCTTTAGCAGAAGCTCATCACATTTATAATGGCTCTGAATTAATCAAGTGCAAATGTTTGCTCAAATAGTTTAGAAACAACTCAACTCATTTAGCTATTTTTAGTTGCTCACTCTAATCATTATAAACATATAAAACAAAAAAAAACAACAACACATCAATTAGTTCCAAATGAATTATTTTGAGCCCCACACGGAAAAGCTCAAAAGCACTCAAAGCTCTAACAGTGGATGGTAAATTGAAAAGAATAGGGTGTGCTGGGTGCTTTGTCCAAAAATGTGAATCATTTGTTTTTCTTTTTTTTTTCTGGACCTTTATTATGGCTTATTTTACTATCTTTGGCACTGGTGACATATACTAAATTCACATATTACTACATAAAATCACATCACACATTTACAGCAGAGATACAAAAGTAAACTGTTTTTTAAAAAAGTACTACTTTAAAAACACTGTACGATTTAAGATGATCAATGCCATTGGGACAAACCATTTTTTTATACACATTTCTTCTGGCCAAATGAATTTTTAGACTACGTCCAGATGGGAGCAATTCAAAAGTAAAATGGAGTGGATGATTATGATTTTTAAAAATCACAATTGCTTTATTTTCTATTAAACAATCAAACAAGTGGCTGTTGTTTGTGCCCAGTAATCTTATTTGCTTGTAACCTGTAATTATTTGTGAAAGTTTGTTCTTCTGTTTTAATGTTAGATTGCCGTACCATGAGACAATATTATATGTGAGAATGCTCTCAATCATTGATCAATATAGCATAGTTAGAGCATGCGTGCTGTGGGATTACAAATTTAAGAATACATTGTATTAAGTATTTAAGGTAAAGATGATGACATCAAATGAATTATTCTGTTATGCAAAGTGTCCAGGCCAGTTCCTGTTCTCTTGATTGTAAGTCAAATGAGCCTGATTACTGAGATTCTCACCTTCTGTCTTTAATGGCTGTTGGAGCCCTGTAATCGTTAGGCTGATGGGATTAGGATGGGGGTCTGGAGTTTCCAACAGTTCTGGTGCCGTGACCGGATATAACTCCTCACCTGAATCCAGACTGAATCCAGATTGAAACTTCAAGCTCAAAGATCTGACTACGTTCCAGACTGATTTTTTTCTGCACAACCAAGGTTTGGTGAGTGTCTATCCAAAAGAACCTTTAAGACCAGTAAAAATTAGTTTCCCTCTGCGCCGCCAGAAAAGAGTTATCAGACAGCTGTAGGGTTTGATTAACTAAGTTATCCTCTAAAAAAATTATTTTAGAGATGAAAATTACACTCTGTTTTCAGGCAGGGAAGATTAGTCACAAGCTAATAGTTTGTAAGCCTCTGTTTCAGCAAGGAATAATTGTGTTGTCTCTGTTTCCAGGCAGGGAAAAATTGTTTTGTTCAGCCTCTGTTTCAGGCAGGGAAGATTAGCTTTACGAGCTAATATTTGTGTTGTCCTCTGTTTTGCCAAGGAAGGTAAACAGTAGTTAATCTGTGTTAACAAGTATGCCCTCTGTTGACCAGAGAGTTTTAGAGTTTTGATTGTGTGGAAACAAAAAAACTCACAAAAATGTTTGGGACGAATGCTAGACTGATCCCCACAACTGAAAAAGGTGCTCTTGCAACTCCTTTGTGGTCAGAAAGTGAATTCAAATCACAGTTAGAAGTGCAAATAAATCGTATAGGCACTGAGAAAGTTAGACAAGAACTAACTCAGAAATATGAGATCCATCCAGACAAGGCTTGGTCGGTAGATGAATGTAAAAGGATATTAGGAACATGTATTCGCAAGAACAATGTGAAAGGCATTATTTGCTGCCACAGAGAATTTGGTTTAGCACTAGCTAGACAACAGTCTCAGCGTAACTCAGAGTTAGAGAAACTGTTGCCAAAGCGCTATAGGACCTAGAGACATAGAAAGATTATCCCAGAGCTTAACCTCTGCATGCACAATTTTTTCTGAATTTAGAAGGGCATTGATAAGCAAAATGCGTCTCTACGACATGTGGTTAACAGAAGTCACCCAGCTGATGTCACAAATTCTAACTGAATCTGAATTCAACAATTTTGAGTCTGCTGTTACTTCTGAACTACAACATGTTAGTAAAGGCGATATGAGAGAAGGTGTTTTGAAAATTCTAAAGAATATCATGGGACCCAAAGTAGACTGGTCCAGAATCACTAACTGTGTGCAAAGGAAAGAAGAAACTGAGCGAATACACTGAAAGATTTTGTCAGTAAGCTGTAGCTTACAGTGGAATAGTTGATCATTCTGAATGTGTGCTAGATGACAAGGGACCCTTGATCCGCATCTGGTCAGATGGCCTCTAGCCGAGTATAGAAATGCATTGCCATTCCTAGATATAATTTGGTTTTACAACACCCTCAGAAGTAACCTAGACAGGTTAGCTACATGGGAAAGAGACTGATGTAAAGGCAAAAGTGAGAGTAGCAGCAGCTACGTTTAACACAAGGAATCATGACAACAGATGTCCTAAGAGAGAGGGTAGTTGTCATTACTGTGGTAAACCTGGACATTGGACAAAAAGTACATAACTCATCTCCTACTCAGTCTGCTTGCTACTCTGAAGCAGCCCCTCCCCTTGTCATTAAACTCGTGGGGCAGGTTGCTTAGGTGTTAAACATTTGGGCTGTGAGGACTTAATTTTCCTAGTAATTTACAACCCTCACAGCCCCGAACATTGTTTTACAGCGTGCACCAGTCACAAACCCATCCTCATGTATGATGTCTGCAATGGCTAAAGTTGTGTAAGAGGATGAAGGAGAAATGACTCACGATTGTGTTACACTTACATACACAGCTACAAGTGAAATAACAGAAACTCTCATTGAGAATGCAGAATTGGAGTTGTTTGTTGATGGTTCAGCTCAAGTGATTGAAGGTCACTGTTCTTTAGGTGTCGCAGGAATTAAGAAATAGTTAAAGAAGGAACAACAATAGCAGACTCAGATTGAACAGAGGATACAACCCTAATGTTTGCAGTCTTTCAGAACAAATGCTGCTCTGTTGTCTTTTGTTTTTCTTTATTAATATGTGCAGATACCACTTGATGGCTGTCCCCAGACACATACGCACAGATCTCCTCACCTGCGTATGAAGCCAAAACCTCTAGAGGACAAATAGACCCACTACCGAGCCAACTGTCACAAAAATAATAAAAAAAATAATAATAATAAATAAAAAGGTCACAAGGAGCAAGGGTCGAGACAAAAAGAACACAAAAAACATTTAAAAAAATACTAGAATAATAAATATTTTGACAAAGAGAAACATAACCCATCTATTAAACAAAATGTACAATATCAGAGAAGGATGATTCTAAATCACACTTAAAGAAGAAGACATCTTTTAGGGTTATAGGAGGAATTGTCTCCATTCTAACTGACATCCAGCTATATATATCAAACCAAAAACTAAAAGTAACATCACAGTAAAAGAATAAATGATCAAGAGTTTCAGGAAAAAAAGAGCAAAAGACACAAGGATCCATATCGAAATGAAAACCTTTCTGTATAAAGTCACCAACTGGGTAGATGTTTTGGTTTTGCGTTCATGTTCATGTTTTTAGGTTTTCATGTTCACAGTCATGTTTTCTTCGGTAACACTTTATAATACGGGTGCACTAATATGCATCAATTAATGCTTAACCAATGCACAGATAATAATGAGTTAATGTTTTACTAATGGTTAACTAACCCGTTTATTAATGATTACTGCATCAGCAACTAATGAAGATTCCACATGATTAATAGATTAAGTAATACTGTTAATAAAGTTATGACTTTACTTGTTGGGGCACATGATTAATAACTAACTGATTAAGTAATATGTAATTGTGGTTATGGGTTTTGAATTAATTTTGAATTAGTTAATAGTCATGTGCCCCAACAAGTAAAGTCATAACATAATGACACATTTGTAAATCATAAGCTAATGATTAATTAAAGCAGACAACTGGAAGTTGAAATGCATGGCTTTGACCTGTTGTGGTAATTAACACATTCATTTACATTATTAGTTAATAAAATATGTTATTAATGAATTAATACACATTTAACTAATAACAATTTAATTATTACTTAATCTATTAATCATGTCGAATCTTCATTAGTTGCTGATGCAGTAATCATTAATAAATGGGTTAGTACACCATTAGTAACACATTAACTCATTATTATCTGTGCATTGGTTAAGCATTAATTGATGCATATTAGTGCACCCGTATTGTAAAGTGTTACCTTTTCTTCTTCTTCTTCTTCTTCTTCTTCTTTCATTTTATTGGCAACCTCACTTAACAGTGCATTACTGCCATCACCCGGTAGCTTGAATCAGAAACATTTCTCTCTCTTACAAAAGAAAATAAAAAAAACCCTGGCGCTGCGTGTTCAGCGCCTCCAGTTTCCACCCCACTTCCCTTTAACTCCCGCTTCCTATCCTTAACCTTACTTACCTCCAACAGTCATGTTTTGTCATTGCACCTGGTTTAGTCATGTGACTCTCATGTGTTTCTGCCATGTGTTCCTGTGTCTTGTTGTCATTGGGTTATTAGTTGATTATTGTTCAAAGGTGTCCCTTGTCTCGTCATTAGCCCTTGTGTATTTAAGCCCTCATGTTTGCCATAGTCTTTGTCTGTTATTGAATGTGAATGTGTATGCGTAACCCGCTGTTAGGTGAGTCTGTTCAGGTTTAGTCGAGTGTGGTCATGTTATGTCTAGTGATGGGCAGACCGAGGCTTCGTGAAGCACTGAAACAGTTGAAGCAAATGTGCCGAAGCTTCGAAACAACACCCGACACCCGTCTCCATGACGCCATCTAGTGGTCACCTGCATGTATCGATCTGAAATAACCTTGACAGTGATCTGTTTTTAAAATCTGTCTGACAACTACTTGGTTTTGTAACCTGTAGCCTCCTTGTTGTTTTTTGACATGAAAAATTAAGATTAATAAAATAAATACAGCCACAATGTGTCACAGTTGTTACATTACATGTTTATTAAAAAAAAAAAATATTAATTTCTCTGCTGTTGAAGGACTTAACCGACTTCTTTTTTTACATATATTTTCTCCAGCCTTTGAAAAAATCCTCTCACAAGGGACACTTCTAACTTAGCCTATAGGAATGTGTCACTAGCCTATATCTATCCTAACTATCTGTCACAGTCTATACCTATCAGTCAATATATCTAAATTAAATCTAGCATAAATATAACTAACCAAAGCGCACTATAAATCTTACTCATATCACAAAACCACTGCTATCACAAAATGTATCTCCTCTCACAAAACCCACGAGGTGAAGATGGATTTACTTCACTTTTAAACCGTGGGGAATTAGGTTCATGATGTGTGACTGTGTGGTTTCTTGCCGCCCCTTTCAATCAAACGCCGTTTCGACAACGACTGGCGCACCTGAAGAAACACTTCGGCGAGACATATAGCGGTAGTCACGTGACATGGGTGTGTCGACTCACAGTTCGGAGCAGGGTTTCGAACAGGGCCGTGCACAGACGTCTGGAGGGGCAGTGGCCCAAACCAAAAAAAAAAAAGGGGCACTATAACATAACGTTGAGTATCATCTTAATCTAGAGAATAAATCACAAACCTTTTACAGTCATATTGTAAATACAATAGGCTTTAGTGCTAATTAAATTTATGCTTTTGTAATAATGCTTCTAAAAGGTTGATTCTGCGCAAATTTGATCATCTTATATTTAATGCTATTTAAAATGTAGATAAGAATCGCTTAAATTATTGAATATATTTTGTAGACAAAGGTCTTGTTAATGATTGTCAGTTTTTTTCAAAATAAATAAAGCAACAGTTTTTAAAAAATGGAAGAATATGTAAAAGTATGGTGTTTGGGGTAAAAGGCATCATATTTAACATGATCATAAACAGCGGCTGACTTTCACATGTGTTGACATGACATGGTCAGACTCAGATGGTAATATAATATATTAAGTCGGGTGTCAACCTTAGAGATAATCACCATATTTATAATGAAACCATCAGATTTTAAAATATTATAATAATCATCATTTAATAAAAATATTTTTAGCCCACTTGAAAGCTTTATTAAATTATTATGGGATCTCATTCAATGCTTTCAGAATCTTTACTTTAAAACAATAGTTTCTGTATTTTTGAAATATATTTTTATATTAACATATTTTAATATTTATTGAACAATAATTGTTTTATTTATAAAAATAAACATAGTACATAGTACAAACTTTGCTAACAAGATTTTTTTTAAACAAGTATTAACTTAGACATGATTAAAAAGGACATTTTTCTTAGGGTGTGCCTTTAGCCCCATTGTACCTTATGATATAACTAATGTAGATCATTTATAGTATATTACCTTTTTTAATTGTATATACTACATGGTCTTAATAAAATATCATAAATATTGTTATAGATACTAGTATTAACTCAGAAAATTGATTATAATGGGAAATGTACTTTATAGGAGTTAAAGTGTGACAAACTGTCTAAATATTCTATATGATGATTTACCCTCTGATATGATGGAGACTTGAATCCATATTTGCAAAGTTGAATGGGCTTTAGCCTCCCTTTTTGAGTCCATTAGTCTTCTTTTTTTCTGAAGTCATTGTTTTAAGTCTACAAAGTGTGCTGATAAGAGCAAATGTTGTGTTATTTATATTAGATCAGAACAAGAACAATAATTTGATAAGACAATTGTCTTAAATATTTAAGACAACTTGTGCAAAATATTCACGTTCTGGAAGATAATTAATTAGTTGTTAGCACTATTAGAAGACCAGAGCAAAACAATACCGACAGAAATACAAAAACAAACTACCAAATTACTAATTCCGCGGATAAATCACTGTCTGTAATGTGGATTGTGGTTTGTAATTTAGAGTGTAATTTAGAGGAACTGAGAGTGGCCACTGAGTGTGAGCGATGCTGCTGAGCGAGCAGGAAAACGGAGCGGATTAGCGGAATTAGTGGATTTTTAGCGGAACAGAACACATTTATGGGAATCCTATGGGAAGGTGGCAAGAGGGGCGGTGGAAGACCGACCCAGTGCCAAAACTCCATCTCATGTTCTCCTCCAACTTTAAAATTGTCCAACATCGTGGTTTTACCTTTATTTTTGGGCATTTGATTTAGTTTTTGCACGTTCGTTTTAACACTGGGTACTTCTAGCTACGTCACGGCCATGAGAGCAGAATGCCGAAGGCGAGCATTTGAGGTTAAAAAAAGTATTAAAAATTTTTTTTTTTTTTTTAGAAAATTGCCTATGGTTTCGCTAAATAAGACCCTATTCCTCGGGTGAGATCATTCAGAGCTTCTGAAGCCAATTTTCATTTTGAAGTGAACTAATCCTTTTAACGTGTTTATTTAAAAAGAAACGAGTTAAAATAATGCAGACCTCAATAAAAGTAAATATAAATATCATTGAAAGTCACAGTTTGTCTGGAGAAATTTACCGTCCTCTTTGTAACAAGAATATTGCTGTTCATTTTTTGAACACTTCCCCCAGTAAACTTTGTTTGAGATTTTACCTGTCATATGGTTTGTAGCTCTAACCAGTTATCTTTACAATATGTCTGCAGGATTCTGCTGATCAGCCCATCTTAGTGGAAGAGGAGTTGGCAGAGTCAAAATCTACATACTGCACAACGATGGGGCAGTCAGTGATGTAGGAGTTGTGGTTGAGGGCATCACTGTCCTCAGCAATCTGGGAAATCTCAGCAGAGCCTGCTGCTATCTTTTAGGTCTCACATACACCTTGGATATCCAAAGACACAAATATTCCCTTGAAGTATTCCAAAAACTTTTTCTTGAGCTGGATCCAGCAAGACTTTCCATTAAAGTTCAGCGACTAAAAAATAACTTGCTTGCATAAGCTGTTCAAGATCATTCCATTTGGAAAGTTTTTCTGATGAATTGTCTTAAAGACAATTCACCCAAAAATTAAAATGTTGTTATTTACTCAACCTCAAATTGTTCCAAACCTGTATGAGTTTTTTTCCTTCTGTCCCATTGACTTCCATACTATATTTTTTTTCTTACAATGGAAGTTAATGGCTACTGTCAGTAGTTACCAACATTCTTCAAAATATCATCTTTTGTGTTTAACAAAAGAAAGAACTCGTACAGGTTTGGAGCAACTTGAGGGTGAGTAAATGATGACATTTTCATTTGAGTAAACTATCCCTTAATGTTGATGTAAGTGTTGCAGTTAAAATTGATTTGTTTTTATTTGTATTGATTTAGTGTTGAGTGTGACTGCATATGGCTGTTGTGCACTAGGAAGAAAGTAAGTAAAGAAAGTAAGGTTTAGTAATTTTTCAAATGGCTATGTTACATGCTTACATGCATTCTACTTGGAAATTAAAATTAATGAAATGTTTATTAGGTTAATTTCAGATTTTGTCTAATGTTTAATTGAAATGCTCTTTTACATGCAATCTACTTGAATAGATTGCATGTAAATTAATGAATTTAACGAATTAAAGGTAATCAATTAATGAAATGTTTATTAGGTTAATTTCAGATTTTGTCTGATATTTAATTGACAAATAAATGTTTAATTCAAATAATGTGTGTACAGCTGCTTTCTTTATAATTTGGTTTTATATTCATTGTAAAGTACTCCTTTACAATGAATAATGTTGTTACAAACAGAGGTGACACGGATAACAGAGGCAGGTGAAAGCAGAGTTTATTTGCTGAACCAGGATGTGAGCAGGTGCGGTGAGAGTGAGATAGAGTGTTTCAGGTGAATGCTGGTGATACGATACGTTTCGGGATGTTGCATACGTTGCATTAAGGACGTAATGTTGCAGTAAGGACAACCTGACATTTGACTACTGAACTCGATTGAGCGGTTTAAGATTTCCTAACTACAGATAAGATGAGATTTTGTTAGATAGGATAAGAATCCTAAATCAAGTTAAGTTTTGCTTCTGTAATACGAAATTGTGAAAACCTAAATTAACGTATCATATCTTAAGTTAAGACCTAAGACAGAAAGTCCATATTAAAATGATTGCACATCTAATGATTTGTCATGTCCACGTCGCACTATGCACTTTGTAGTGATGAGTGGAAAATACAAATATAAAGTGTTTTTATTGTTTGTTTTTTTTTAATAGTATGCATTGAGATGTATATTCTATTTATTCTGTGATGTCTGAGCCGTTACATTAAGAACAGTTTTTGTCATTTTTTGAACTATGGATGCAGTGCGTGTGCTAAAGGAGAAATCATTGGTGTTTTCTGTGTACTACCAGGTGGCATCCACATCCTCTGCAACATCCATGAATCCAATCCCTCCTCACTCAATTGCTCAAGTACAATATGAGACCGCGCCCATGGCTGAGAGTACCCAAGCTCAAAGTGTTGTTGAAAATCAGGTAACGAATTTTGACACTGAATAAAATCTATATATTTTTGTAAGTATTTATTAATTTTATGTATGTACTATTTGATGGCGATTTGTGAGAAGTTTTTATTTTATTTTAATTTTTGTAACTTTAGGCTCTTCAAGAATGGCAAGCAATACGTGACCAGCAAGACCAGGAGTATAATAAAAGTTTGTTTGTGGATCAGGAGAAGGTAATACTTTGAAGTTCTATTTACGTATGACTTGCATTCTCTTACAGAATGCATGCATGATTTTAATGTGGTCTTTTTATAGGAGTGGAAGAAACTAGCCTATCAGGCCTTTGAGGAAAGACGTCAAAGGTTTTGTTTGTAATATATTAGTTTGATAAACTAGCTGAAGGGTTTTTTTTTTTTTTTTAATGAGATCAAATTTCAGGCTATTGAGGCAAGACATCAGCGAATGTCTTCATGTGAGATACCCTCAGATTGGGTGACGATCAAATTTAAATATCCAAATGGACACATCAATATGAGGAAATTCAGCTTGTCTGCGCCAATCCAGGTAATGTGTATTCAGCTTGAGCATTGAGAGGTCTCAATCTTTCAGGGGGTTGAAAAACCTGTAACATTTTCACATCTTTTTAGATCTTGTTTGACTTTGTGGGACAAGATGAATTTGCCAGTGAAATCTTTGTTGTGCAAGAAGCAACATCATCAAGATCAATTGAGAGCAGTTCCTCTGGGTCAATAATGGATCATGGCATAAAAGCCTTCTCAACTCTGTATGTACTTTGGTTTTCAAATCTGGATGTACAGGTAAATATGTGGCATTTATTTCTGGTCTCAAATGAAAATGGAATGTTTTGGTTTGTGAAAGCTCATGTATTGTGCATGTTTGTCTTCAGAAAATTGTCTCTGATCAACTAAATTATGGAGCTTATGCCCTACACCATACATATCATGGTCAGCCATTGCTGTGTGAGACCTCCACTCAGCCAAGTCTCTCTGTTCCCTCTTTCCAGCCACCGCTGTCCGAGACCTCCACCCAGCCAAGTCTCTCTGTTCCCTCTTTCCAGCCACCGCTGTCCGAGACCTCCACCCAGCCAAGTCTCTCTGTCCCCTCTTTCCAGGCACTGCTGTCCGAGACCTCCACCCAGCCAAGTCTCTATGTTCCCTCTTTCCAGCCACCGCTGTCCGAGACCTCCACCCAGCCAAGTCTCTCTGTGCCCTCTTTCCAGCCACCGCTGTCCGAGACTTCCACCCAGCCAAGTCTCTCTGTGCCGTTTCTAGCCATTGCTGTCCGAGGCCTCCACCCAGCCAAGTCTCTCTGTGCCCTCTTTCCAGCCACCGCTGTCCGAGACCTCCACCCAGCCAAGTCTCTCTGTGCCCTCTTTCCAGCCACCGCTGTCCGAGACCTCCACCCAGCCAAGTCTCTCTGTGCCCTCTTTCCAGCCACCGCTGTCCGAGACCTCCACCTAGCCAAGTCTCTCTGTGACCTCTTTCCAGCCACCGCTCGTGCTGTTCTCACAACCACAAGAAATCCTAACCCTTCATGATGAACCATCACTCCCTCCTTCATCTGCCCAGGAACCAATAATTATTGTTGAAGAACAAGATGAGACCGTTTCACAAAATCAGTCTCCTGCATCAACACATCACCTCGGAGGACCTGTGGATGAGTAGATGAGTTTTTCTCATTAACTTGACTATATTTGTGTATGTGGATTATATTTCAATTTCCTGTTACATTTAACCAGGTGGTTAACTTATAAAAACCGGATACATTTATTTGGCATTTCAATAAAATGCATGCACCTTTTTTGTTGCAGGATTGATCTACAGACCATATTGAAAAAAATGGTCAGCAAAGTTGATGGAAGCTTTTGTCCAACAAGCAACCAAATAAATGTGTGCAGGGATAATGTTTTACTGTGTAGCCTGCGGGCGTTCAAGCTTAGGTTCTTCAACCCTGAAGCAAAATTGGATGTTGACTTTGTGGATGAAGATGACAATGGTAAAGGGACAGTTGATGAGGGCGGCCCGACAAGAGAGTACCTAAGGCTGTTGATGAGGGCTGTCCACCAGTCAAATATCTTTGAGGGACATGAGTAGCCTACTACGGGAACTCTCTGTTGATACATTAATTAATAACCTCGCCCATTAATTGTATATAGCGGGACATGTTATCCCTTACTCCTCAGTGTGAGAAACACAAGGTGTGCGCGCATATGAATGGTTGTGTCTCACAGCCTTGTAATGCAGTGATAAACAGACTCACCTGAACTAATGCGCCTGACAGAGAAACATCGGTCTTCCCCAACATGGAAATTTGCATATATTAGAGTTTTCAGTTGAGCCAAACTGCTTTTGAGTTCATTGTTTGTGTCAGGTGTTAGCAAATGTTCCATTCTTCCGAGATTTCTTTCAGTTTTCAATAGAACAACGTTCTCTCCACAAATCCCCTGTGAGAGGGCTCGTTCAATTTCATGCCATTTTCTGGTGTTTTTCTCTATTACAGCCAACACCATTACTGCTTCTTTCTTCTTCCATTCATAGAAATGAATGAAAAGACATACTCACTTCCTCTTTGATTATGGCAGGAAATGAACCCACTTCCTCTTTGATTATGGCAGGAGCTGGGGAAATATATTTGTGGATATCTAAAATAGAACAACATCATGTACAATAATTTCCACAAGTCATAATGACGTTTGAGATATCTTTGACTTTCATTCTGCCGAGGAACAATGGAATTACAGATAGCTGCAAATGTCATTTAAGATGTGTGACGAGTTTAATGTCGGTTTCAATGATGTCATTGCAGATATCTGTAATTCAGTTTTGGCTAGTCAAAATGAATTAATGATATCTCTATCTGTCATTTCGACTAGTGGCAATTACGTTACAGATATCTTGAATAACAATTCCAAATATCAAAAATGTAATTACGACTAGCCAGAAAGACATTGTTGATATCTACAATGTTAATTCCGGATAGCCAAACCTAGCTTTTAAATGCTAAAACGGCTTGCCATATCATCCTCCTCCTTTACTACCCAGTAAAATCAGAGACCTTTTCTTACCACTCAGTAACATCACACAACTACTGCCACTCAACAAGAGCAGGTAAAGCCTTTTAGAGAAGTTGTATAGTCACCATTAGCCCATTTCATAAAATAATCCCCATGCAATATGCCAGTGACCATCAGCAGATCCTGGACTTGCCAGCAGTAGGTCTGGGTTTTTCTTAGTTTTGCTTGGCCCCAACAAACACAGCTTGTGATGCCTATCCAATGGCTTTCACAACAGGGCACATCTAACAGACCATACAAAGGTTCTTAATTTGCGTCTACTTTGCCATCTGGACTGGCACCAGGGTGTGGAGCATCATTAATTTTGTAATAAAAATGTTTTCATTGAATACTATGGAAGGATATCGCGGACAATTTTTATAAGGAATTGCAAGTTGTATTTGCAATTGCGTTTTCAATTTGTGGCATAAAAAACATAATTCAAACGCAATTGCAAATCGTGCATTTCCGTTTGCCATTTGTTTACACGAACACACAAGGGCTGCCATATTTCAAATGAAAAAGCAAAGTCTGTTTGCAATTGCATTTCCAATGTCTTTCAAGTTATGACCCTGCCATTTTGGAATAGTAATAGAGAATCACCTATTTGCTATTTCATTTCCTCTGTGTCCTGCCACAACCTGCACAAAATGCAAATGGAATTGCAATCCCCTTTGCGTTTGCATTTCCGACTTGTAACACAGTCAACTGTCAATCAGGCTTTAGGGCGGGGTTTATTGATGTAGTCTGAAAGTAGGCCACAAACCAAAGTTCAAATGCTTTAGTTCAAAGTCAGAACGCAGACCTGACTGTGTGTTCACCTGGCAACTAGAAAAAAACAGCAAATAAGAAAACTGACATGACTGCATGGTAGGCTAGTGTCAGTATCAGCTAGTATTAGACAAATATCATCATATTCCAACTGGCACAGTAAATGATCATGATGTGTTAAAATCAGAGAATCTATAGAAATGTGACATGATATGAGTGGTGTGTTGTCCATATGATTCTGTGCTCCAGAGCAAAGCGATCAAAAAAGAAAATAAAAGAAAATGACATTAGTGACATTAAATCGCAGTTCATGTTCGTTTTGTTGGAGGATAATCTACTTCATTATAGCATTTTAATCAACATTATTGTTTTTCATCATATGTATTCATATTCATTGAACTATATTTGTATCTTTATTTTGACATTTAAACATTTTTATACACACATGCTGCTTTTCCCGACCGAAAACCGCCACTCATAATCCGAATGTTAACTGTTGATAGCCTATATTATAATATTAAACTGGCATTAAATAAAAATACAATTAATGAGTGTCTGTGACCCGTTAAAAAGACACACAAAAAAATTATCTTGCAAACAGCAGCATGCAGAACAGCTCAACAGAACCTGGATTCACACATTATCAAATGTTCACGCACCTGCAGCGTTTCTGACAACAGAGAAAAACACAATCAAATAGTATTTCATAAAACGCATAAACTAAATAGGCCTAGGCTACACTAAATATTTCTCACTTAGCCTAAATAATGAAAACATTAAGATGACAAAAACGAAAACACACTGAATTCGTTTGAATTTTTAAAGAAACAGAATATTTTTTTTTTTCTTTTTTTTTTCGTCACAATTTTTTTTTGTCAAATAAAAATAGTTGGCTTGAAAATATGTGAAAGTTTTTCACTAAAGTTTTTTTTTCTACTCAACTAATTGTTCATTTAAGGCAGGGGTCGGGAACCTTTTTGGACCAGAGGCATTTTTTTTTTTTAATTTTTGTTTAAATCATTTTTTATTTATAAAGATTCCAAAAGAAAAAATATTAGGCTATTTAAAAAAAAAATTGCACCAAACAATAAATAAGTTGCAACATGGAATTAATTGTGCAGGCTTTCACTGTGAGGTCGAGTTATAAATTTGTGTGTGCAAACGCACACAGTGCTTAGGCTATCTACTGTGTTTATGTGAATACTCGACTTGGCATTTTTATATATTTCTGTGTTTATTTGGCCTTTAGGCTATGCTTCTCCATGTTGCACTCAGAGCGCGCACAGCATCCCAACACTTCATGTGCACTTTCAATCTTGTGGACTTACAATGGCCGCTGCGTGCACATGTTAAGTCCACAAGACCGTAGTGTGTCCCATTCGTCATTTAAAATTAAAGAAGGGTGCTCATGAGTGCCCCCTTTGCTGAGCCCGCAAGTTCACAAGCTACACAGAGGACTTCTACCTGGCAGTCAAAGCGGCATTACGTTGTTAAAGTGTGGACTTGTAGGAAGACAGTGAGGGTTTAGGATGCCATTTGGGACAGGGCCTAACTTTGACTGAATATTGGCATGTAGATGTCTTCAGGCCAGGACTCTTATCAAACATGTGAAGTTTGGGGCAGATCGGACATTGTATGCCTGAGTTACAATGACTTCCTGTGTCATGGCAAAACATCAACATTTGTGAGGCCGCCACGGACACGCCCTCCTGGGAAAACTCAAGATCTTCGCAATGTAACAATCGCAAAGGCCTTTGTTTTCAGACCACACTTAAGGGGGCGCTGTCAGGGCGCCTGCCACGCCCGGGTACCAGCTTTGGTCCGGCACTGATGGCCGCAGATTCTGATGTGTGTGTGTAATTTTTCAAGAGTTTTCGTGCATGATAAGGGCCCCAAAAGTGCCCGAATAGTCGAAAAAACTAAATTGTCCTCAGAAGAACAATAGGGCACTGCGCCCTTTCAGGGCTTTTAAATCCACTACAACTATTTTAGACATAATCAATAAGGAGTAACGTTACAACATTTTAATACGCCATTACAGGTAACATTTTGTGTATTGTAAATCGGGTAATGTTAATAACTTACACATTCATTCTAAAGGCGCGGTCACATTCAACGTTACCATTGCTTGGCAACATTTTGAGTGTTAAATCCATTAATGAAAAGGTATCTTCATTAGTGGGAATTTCGTGTGAAAATGGAAAACATGAAGACAAGAATCAGGTTTCCCACGCAAATTCGCCGCGTTAACCAACATATAAGCTTTATTTAATGCGGCAAATTTGCTTGGTTTAGCGGTGCTTCAGCTATACACGTTACACTACTGACAATGGACGTTTATTGCCCGCAAAAAAAAATAATATTTTTGTGATTAATATGAGAAAAAATTTCAGGTAGAGCTTAATCTTGCTAGCAGTCACCGCGTTATTCGCAAATCATATCAAGCAGTTTTGAAGTAACGGGTAATCAGTCGATTAACACAATGAAGTGATATGGTATAAATTAATTATTTTCAACAATATAGAAGTGAGAACGTAATGGTCTCGGTCCGTCCTTATTTGTTCAGTTAGTTTTAAATAACCGTTGCATATAAAAATAACACAAAGTGTGTAGCAATCTGTCTATACATTTTGTGTTAAATGCTGCAAGTAATTTCCCAAGTTGTGTTAATTTCAAACTACAAATTGATGTGTAACAGAGGTTACTCCTGTCTCAAAATCTCCTGATCAAAACACGCGTGAGGAAGACGCAGTAAAACAAGCATTCTTATATAAGCAGATGCATTTGTAAAATAATGTGATCATCAACATTAAACATCATATAAATCAAAACTATCTAATGTTACTGAATGAAATGTGGACCCAGGACGAGCTACAGGACTGTGCAAGCATTAGGGGTGTTGATGGACTCGATCTGCTCCATCTTTGTTTGATCATCGCTCTGAAACTTACCCATATTCAAGTGTTGATAAAAAAGGAATGTGTGAAGCTAGATTTTTTAGTTTAAAAGAAGAGGGTCAGCTTATTTTCAGATATTCATCAAACAAAATATTCTATGGACAATTACAGTTTTGTGAAAATATTCAAAAACCCTGGCAGTGGCTGGCAACTTTTTTTAAAAACACTGGCGGGGAAAGAGTTAAGATTATGATGATGGCGATGGACGCAAGCGGTATGTTATACGCCCAGTCCCAAATGGCACCCTAACCCTCACGGTCTTCCTCGGAGTCTGCACTTTCACGACGTGATGGCGCTTTGAAGTTCTCTGTATAGCTCGTGAATTTGCGGGCTCAGCTGAAATGCGCATCAAGGACGCATAGCAGCCACAAAGGGGACGCTCACGAGCACCCTTCTTTAAGCTTAAAATGACGAATGGGACACCCTACGGCCTTGTTGACTTAACGGACACGCACACACAGAGGCCATTGTAAGTCCACAAGACCGAAAGTGCACATGAAGTGTGCCATTTGGGACAGGGCCATAGTTCAAGGAACTTTTTTGTTGGCTACTGTTAGCAATCACACTCGCGATCAGAGGCATAATAACACCAAGGTGACAGGAATCCCAGTTGAGGTGAATTTATTGAGCAGACAGTGCAAATCCCACAGCGAAGTCAAAATAACTGTTCAAACAAACAAACAAAAATAATAACAAAATAAATGTTGAAAAAATATATAACAACAAGTGTATTGTCTGAATAACAACCATCCTTAAACAGCAGCTTCTATTACTTTGCTTCAACTCCACACAACCAACCTGACCCTCTGGACTCAACTTCCCTCTACCTTCAATGTACTTCTTTTTTACGGCGGTTGGCATCCAGCTTATTGGTGCATTACCGCCCCCTTCTGCTCCGGAGTGTGGATCAAAGATTAGGTTTACAGACTAAATTTCCCACTCACCCTCCATCTCCCCCGCACTTCCACACACATCCTTATCCTACTATATCTTCATTAATAACATTCATACTTTTAACCCTCCTCAATACTGCTTCAAATCCTATTAAAAACCCCAGATTCTCTTAAGAAATTCATAAGAATTCTCGTCTGTGCCCTATGCTCTGTACTCAATAACTCTTTTAATGTGATATTCTTTACCCCTATGTCCCTCAATTTATTCTTCATCACCTCCCTCTGATCTCCATATCTACTGCATCTCAGAACTACATGCTCTACTGACTCCTCTTCCTGACATCCCTCACACATTCCATTATTATGTTTCCCTTACATCTTAAGTGTTTTATTTAATAAGCAATGTCCCAATCTTAACCTTGATAACACACTTTCTTCTCTCCTATTCCCACTTCCTACCCTTGTATTTTTTAACATCCCTTTGATTTTTATATAAGTGTCTGCCTTTCCCTTCTCTATCCCATCTTTCTTTCCACTTTTGATTTATTTTCTCCCATAATCACACTTTTAACCTCTGATTTACTAATGCTAACTTGCATTTCTATGTTTCCTTTTGTTAATGCCCTTTTAGCAAATTTATCCACCTTTTCATTTCCCTTTATCCCTACATGTCCTGGAACCCATATACATTTTACCTGTCTTCCTTGATTTACTGTTCACGTTATTGACTGCAATACTTCAAATAGTATATCTTGACAAGTTTTTGAATAGAACGATCTTAAACTTACTGAAACTGAAGATGAATCTGAGCATACCAAAACTTTATCCTTCCCGTCTTTTCCACCCATCTTAATGCAATTAATATTGCCAGCATTTCCACTGTATAGACTCCTAACTTGTTAGATGTTTTTCTATTAATTCCTACTCCTTTGTATGGTATTACTACCCCAACCATGTTGCTTCTGTCTCTGGATTCTTAGCACCATCTGTGTAAATATGCATATAATCATTATATTTTTCTACTACTCGATTATTAAATACTCTTTCCAAATTAATATCCTCCTTTGCCTTCCTTTTTTCCTCTAACACAAACCAGTCTACCTCAGGCCATACAATCTTCCATGGTGCCATCTCCAGATAAACTACTGTGGGGCTAATCCTCATATCAAAAACACCTAACTCTTTAGCTATATCAATTCCAATCATACCAAAATGTTCCTTTAGCTTTTTCCCCCACTCCCAGCTGTCCTGCCCTTCCATGTACTAACTCCAGAAGCCATTTATAGCCCAGGCCACACCCTGGAGTGTACCATCCTACAGGTAAATTTTACCTCCTCACATATGCACCTATTATCACCTTAAGCATATACAAACAATCTATCCATGAGTAAATTACACTATAGCACAATATACCAATACAACAAATGATTTAACAAAGATAAACCTTGTTTTACAGGAATACTGGAAACCCCCCATATGACATCACCCAACATGATTTTCTCCCATTCAAACAGCATGTCCACCATGTTTAAATTTTTAAAACAATACAGGCTTGGTCACTGGTGTTTTACAAGCGGGTAAGTTATATTTGTCATACTGTGTAACCCCATCTTAAATAAAGACATGAAATCAGGCAAATGTGTATTGTGGTTATTTATAAAACCAATGAATGAACAAGGTAAGCGGCTAATTTTACCCAAACACATTGTACATGTATCCACTACCCATATGAAAAAAACCTGTATGGTTCATATATGGCAACCATATATGTTCCTTACTTAAATCAGCCAGAATTATCTTATGTGTTTCATATAAGTCCCATATATGTCATACACAAAATCAGACCGTTTATGGCACATTTCATACTAAAAATCACACAGAAAACTTGTAGGGTTTGTTTTGGGTCATGTATGAATACTGAAAAAATGTTACATGTCAACAGTATGCAATAGTGTATGGTATTAGTAAAAAATACATAATATTCATATTCAAATCATATAAAGTTATTAAATTGAATCATATGCTAATCACATTAAAGTCATATAGAATTTATTTCTATTTTGTTTTTTATTTATATGTATTTCATATGTTTTTAATAGGGAAATTGTGTGTTTGCTCTTCAATCTTTATATGTTTCCACCTAATTCCTTATATTACAGTAGTAGTATAACTATACCTCTACATATAATTATCATACATGATTTAAGTCAATATTACATTATCTCTGCATATACTAATCATATATGATTTCAGTCAATGACACAAATTTACAATGGAAACACTTTTATTTCAAAACAAAGTAACAAATAAAATTATACTCCACATGAGCAATGCATAGTTCCAACTTAAATTAGCAAACTTAACTTTGCTCTGAAAAAACAAACAAAACAATACATCATCAATACTCAATCATCAAAGAGCATTAAGGTTTCTGGATGTTTTTGTGGTTTGTTCTTCACTCTAATTTCAGTAAGTTTGGCATTTATGGCTGCACCAATGCTGGAGGGCACTGCATGAGGCCACTTTTGCAGCGTTGCTCCTGTGAGAAAAATGAATAGAAACAACAAAGCGGCTCGGGTTATGTATA